>JAIPRL010000180.1:0-22500 GCA_025469235.1 Pemphigus obesinymphae
AAATGGGTTTTAAAAAAAAAAAAAAAAAAAAAAAAAACGTGAAATAGACGGACCGCGATTATTTTTTTTCGTATTGGAAGTTTGTCGGGACAACGGGACGCAATGCCGGGGGGGGGGGAACCCCGCGAAACCCTACACACGCATTATAATATATTACGCGCTCTGCGCCTGGCCAATATAAAAAAATATGATAAAAGGGTGGTGCAGACATTAAAAAAAAAAAAAAACAAAAAAAAATAGTTCACTTTCGCGAAAACCCGACACTCGGTGTATATATACACACGTCGTAATAATATCTGAATGGCGTAAAACTCGGACAAATATATACGCACTATTATTATAATATAATTATAACGTGCACGTGTGCACCTGTACGCGTGTATCCAGTATATATATATATACATAGTATGTGTTACGATATTACGCATGTGCGCATACGGAAAAACGAATAGGTTTATAAAAAAATGCGTATGACGACCTTTTTTCGATATTAAAAAAAAAAAAGGAAACGAAATGAAATGAAATGAAAAAAAAAAATGGGGTAAAAAAAAACGGACGGACGACGGGGGTGGCGTACGCAGCCCGGGAGGAGCGAAGGAGAAGCGCTATTGAGCACCTGTCTTGGGCGCCAGAGCCTGGCGTAGGGGTCGTCGTACACGGGACGGCGTGATGCCGGTGCAGCAGTGCGTGCGGGCGCGCGTTTTATAATAATTATTATTACGCGTCGGGTCGATCGCGAGCGCGGTCATTTGATCGGAAATCGTCGAATAATTATTACTTATTATTATTATTATTATTATTATTATTATTGACGGCCCCCGTGGTAAAAGCCTTCTGTCGGTCGCACATAATATTACGTGGAGCGCCGTAGTGCGTATATAACAGCGATATTATATACATATAGGTGGTGCGTAGATGTTATAATAATATGCGCGCGAGACGGCCCGACGCCAGGTTTTTTTTCATTTATTTATTTATTTTTTTTTTTTGTGTTTTTTCATCATTATCAAACTGTTATAGGCGCGTGTATTTCACCCTACCCCTTCCCCTCCACCGTAATATCGCATATATTATAATATTATATACGTTCGCGAATGCGGCGGTGCAACCGTTTATCGACGTGTCGCCGCCGCCTCCTCGGCCGCCATCGCATTACCACGCTCTGCAGCCGGGGGCCCGGTCTCTTTACGTTATACATACACACATATATATATATGTACCGTGCAACGTGTACCGGCTTTTTTTTTTTTCGCATTTTGTCCGTGCCGCCGGTCTCCTGCACGCGTATCGTTATCCCGTACGGCATATACCGGCGATGACCTCTGCACGTGTACAGCCAATACTGCGGCGTATACGGTCGCCCGCGCAAACAACAACAACAATGATAATAATATATATATATATATATAGGCGAACGTCCGCGGTGACTTTTGCGATGACCGTACGTTTTTCGATTGCGCGTGCCCGCCGGTAAAGAGTGCGCCCATGTAATATTCTTTGTATACGTGTAGTGCAGACACGTATATGATATGTATGTGTGTATGTGTGTGTGTGTGTGTGTGTGTGGAAGGCGAGCAAGACAAATGAGAATTTCGGGGGCCACACACGCGCCGAACACGACGCAATCGAGGGCTGAGGGGAGGGAAGTTTTCGGCACATATACGCACGAGGCGCACGAACTTTTATTTTACCACTTTTAGTCTGTGTATGCGCCTGTGTGTGTTGCCATTTTATGCCATTTTACATATATATATATAGAAACGTATATATAGACGAGAGGACGAACGGGGTAAATATATATATATATATATAAATGTACGGTTTGTGTGCGCGTATAATGTATAGTGGAGAAATGAGGGGAGGCGGTGAAGTTGTGGGATTTCACGGCGCCAGGACACGGCGGCGGCGGCGGCGGCGGCGGCGGCGATGGCGGGGGTGGTGGTGGTGGTGGTGGTGGTGGCGAGGCGGCGGTGGCGGACGACGGCTCCGGCTCAGGACGTCCATCATTTGTCAACGTCCACGACACGGGTACACGCCCCGTGCCGCCCGGCCCGGTAGCCATGGTTACCATGCTGGCGGCGGAGGCGGTGGTAGTCGTCTCCGCCGTCGCCGCCGTACACGTCGATTCCACTCCGTCACGCCGACAACGCGCGCGCACACGCACGCCGCCCGCACACGTTTCGCGTGCGAGCGAGCGGAGCTGTATAACGAGCGCGCGCGCACACGCGTTTTCGCTTTGTGCGGCCGCGGCGCCGCGCCATACCGCCCCCTAAAAATTCGTCCTGCGACGGCGATAGGCGGTGGGGGCGACAGAAGACGCGCAAGGACGGATAGACGGAGAGGACAAAGGATGGTGTTTGCGCCGCCGGACAAGTGAGGTCGACGTTCAGCAGCGACGGCGTATTATATTCGTATCTATGTGTGTGTATACGATATTATATTACAAAAACGAGAGTAACGAGACGACTTTTTCGTCTTTTAAAACGTTTACGCTCGAGTACAAAGTCGAGGGTAAACTTAAAATGATAATTATTTCAGGTGCATAACGTTATATAGAACGGTCTCCCCTCGTAGTTTTTTTGTTTATTTCTCCGTCACAAATTCCAGTAAAAATTAATTTTTTAAGAGCGCACCCAGAAGAGAAAAGAACGCATTTGAAAATTATGTTTTACCTTACCTTTGAAAAGTATATATATGCCTTGACACAATTCCTCTAAAAAGCTCACTCGTTTCGCAAAATATAATAACATTGCAGGTCATTCGTTTCACGCCATAATATATATATATATATATATATATTCATATTATAATATAATATGTCTATTCCATTATAAACCTAACACGGCGGGTCCTACACCGCCCGCGGAATCCTTGAGACTCGACGTTATATTCCGCGCACTTCAAATACACAGGGACTTAATACGGAAATGAGCATTACGGAATTTCATGTTTCCGCATGAATTCCGGTTGTGTTTTCAAAGTCAAAGTTTACACTGCTGCAGGTGAAACTTGCAGGAAATCTAACGCGTTTCGTACGTTTCCACTACATATATATATTAACGTGCGCGGAAAATTTCCGATCACTGCTGTCATTGTTCATGGACGATGCTCATATATTTACACATTATATTAGTCATAGTTCCCAATAGTTAGGATCGTCAAACATCCATGTCCTTTTTATTCATCCTAAAATCTAAAAAAAAAAAAAGTAGGTAATTTTATACAATGATTTTCGATCGTAACATTTTTCCGTAAAAAAAGTCTCCACTTAAAATTTCAAAGTCCATATGCTTGTGTTCGTCGGTTAGTGTATTATGCATAGGGACGATTGCGTATATATACACTGTATAGCACCAACACGATAGGTATATATTACACCTACTGGTAACCGATCGTTGTAATCGCGCGCTTATCGGGGCCGGCGGAAGGCCAATGCAACCGAAACAGTAGTTGCTTAGGGGCTGTATATATGGTAAGCTGTAAATACAGGTATATATTTTACTGAGAACTGAGACAAAAAAACACGACGTTTTTTTCGTTTTATTCCGTTTTACGCATAATTTTCTCCGCGATATTTCATATTCACTATTTTTTTTTAATATTCTATACGATATTATTTAAAAAGGTACTTGTTTCTCGCCCAACGCAACAAATTTAGAGCCCTGAAAAACGAATTTGCTCGGGGGCCTCCCCTCCCCCCCACCTGACACTCGTTTACAGTATTTCGCGATTGACGATGTACCGCGACGTTTACTGCCAACGAAATGGCGTTCCGGTTATTAAAAACCAAAAAAAAAAAAAAAAAAAAATGTAAAATATTCGCGTACGTATACGTATATATATATATATAATGTTTGTCGCGTTCGAGTGTCACGCATACAACCGGTTTGCAGTGTACATTTAATGTAATGTATGGAGAGGATTAGGACGTTAAATTGCAGAGGGCAGACGTGCGATGTGATCGGAGACACGATGACGGTGACGTATATATAAGTATATATATATATATATATATATATATATATATATAGATAGGTATAAGTGTGCGTCATAATATTGTATATAATATTATTTTATACGAGTATATATACGTGTCACCACCGACGAGGACGAGAGGAGAGCTCCAGTGCACGCGCTAAAACAATATAACGTGTAAAGTGATGTGCACGCTGCCGATGCGATCTCGCGTTGCATTTTATTACCGTGTACTATCATCGGTATACTTGCAGTATACATAACAATATATACAATAGTGACGCGGCAACACATAAATACACGTATCGGAATTCCGGGGCGTATCGGACGATTTTTCAAGGACGATCCAAAAATCGCGTATCGATCTGGCAGACGCGCCGACGACCGATTTCGTTCAATTCATCAGACCAATATCTTAACGTCGTATATAATATAGGTCGTAATCTGCAGTACCTATATAGCTATCCTACTTGTGAATTTAAGTTTTCTGTGTGTGTGTGTGTGTGTGTGTGTGTATATAGAAAATAATGAATCTATCCTTCTCCCCCTCCCCCGTATAACGAAATCCTGGATCCGCCACTCTGCCCGTATACTATGATGTACCTATATATAAAAAATAAATGAAAATTTTAAATTTCAAAAATAATATTGGAAGAAGATTGCGCTCACATTTTTTTTTTTTTTTTTTTACCTATATTAGGTATGTTTCTACATATAGCTTATATGAACGTTTAGAATAATAAAATCCCGATATTTTTCCAAAATTTACTTCCTTAACCATATAGTAAAATAATATAAACGTTTCCAGTTACTATACTAAACGAGATTTTCACGTTCATTATAATAGTGCATAAAATACGAAAATAAAAATAAAATAATAGGTTCTATGCCAGCTGTAGAACGCTATATTTCAAAACACCGACAACTACATCGTATTAAATTCTATAATATATAGAGGTATAGGCAAGTCAATCGTTAAAACGAACAAATATCTGAACTCGAACAGTGCCGAAAATATTTGTTTGTTTCTTTTTTTTTTTTTACCACGGTGAACTGATAAAAAAATATGACACTGTGATGACCATAATTCGAGGACCTAATACATATACAGTACCACAATATACAGATATCGGAGTATCGATTGTTTTAAACCCAAGACCCAAGTATATAACTGAAAATGAATTTCGAGAGGACTGAAATGGTCTCACCGACGGTCTGGATATACTTTTGACGACACTGCCGAACCACCTTGACGGTCGTGGCCTTGGCTTTTAACAATACGAATAATAGTGCCAATACTGCAAATATGGGATTAAGCGCCGCTGCAGGACACGTGTGTATAATAATGCAATTTTACGTTTTTCAACGTCATTATTTTTCTGATACACATAATATATTGTATTGCATAAAACATATGTATATAAGTATATGAGTTATATTTGCATATTTATATATATATAGCGATTTTGTACACATATGTATAATAATATATATATATATACCTAAACATTATATCGTATTATATATACGTACCTATATAATATTATATATATATATATATGAAAGAAAGTGCAATAAAACGTTTTTCTCGTAATTATTATTATAATTAATATATTATATCATAATTATTTTATTATTATATTATTAATCATTAATTATTATTCTTACGTAAACATAATATATTATTAATTATTAATTATTATTAATCATAATTATTATATTATATCACATTGTAAAAAGTATACACAACTAAACGTATTAAATCTATATAATTATGTACAATATGTTTGCATGTCGCGCATATTTTTCCTTAAAAAAAAAAAATGTTTTCATCAAACATTATGTAGTGAATCGTCTTAACAAACTAGGTATATAATATTATATAGAACATACAAAAAAAAAAAAAATAATAATAATAATAATAATAATAATATACATTATACATTATACATATATACACACAAACACATGTATACGTGCATATTATTATATATATATATATATATAAATATATATATATATATTGTACACGTCATGTACAATACGATTTTTTTTCGCAAACAAGTTTCACATATTTTCCAAATATTTTTTTCCACATATTTTACACAATATATAGGTAGAAGACATCTTACAATATATACATTTTACGTAATAATTACTTATATAGATAAAAACATCGAGTGTACTGGCACAAAAAAGCAATGTCTAGCACGTATATTAAATTTATTAATATTTTTTTATTTTTTTTATTTAAAAAAAAAAAGAACAAAAAAATTATTTATCATCCAGACATTATTCGTATCGTCGTATTATAATACAATGTAAAATGCGTTTACGATGCACAATATCATCATAACATAATATATTATTATAATATTGTAAACGACGAATGCGATTTCAATATAAACATAATAAAAAAAAAAATTACCTATTATATAATAATATACTACTACGTAAATAACAATAAAACATTACCGCGTTAATAAAAATAGTATTAAAAGTAAAAATAAATAAATAAAAATAAATAATCAAATAATAATAATAATGATAATAATAATGATAATAATAATAATAATAATAATAATAATAATAATAATAATAATAATAATATTAATGGTGAAATGCGTAATTTTGTATCCACAATATTATATTATTATATGTACCTATTGAAAATAACGAATAACAAATATTAATGATATTTTTATACGCGAAAACCAAAATGACGATCTATTTTAGTAATAATGATTATTATATAATTTTTTATTTTTTTATAGAGAAAAAAAATCGTAAAAAAAACCCGTCGATACCTATTTATATACCAAGGCGATTGTATATTTATTTTTTAATTTCGTTATTTCTTTCTTTCGTTTTATTATTACTATTATTATTAAGTATTCAAAAGTTGCTGTCATTGACACAATGTTCGGAAATATAATGCGTATATAATAAAATTCACCGTCAAAATTTTTGGTAACTAAAAAGAATGTGTTAAAACAATAACAAACAAAATAAATCCCAACCTTCTTCTAGAGATATTATTAATTGTTATAAAATATAAAGGTTGGTAGAAATAACTTTTCCCTCGGATTCGTATGCATGTATATCGCAATTATATTACATATACTGTTAAAAACATCCGACGCTTTCTTCCTCTATATATATATTTATATATATATTAAAAAACTACGCGATCGTTTATTTAACATTTATGGTAAAAAATACAAAACATGACTAGTGGTTGTAGTAGTTAAAGTACACGAAATATAATATAATACCTATATATATATATATATATATATAGAAAAGGTTTTTATTTAGAAAAGGTCCAAGAAAATACGAGACACGAGTCTTATAGGTAAATTATTTATTTATTTTTTGTGCTGCAGACGATTAAGAAAATTTCAATATTATATATATATTAAAAATTGTTCGTATTAGGTTTTTCAAAAAATAAGCCAAAATACGGAAACGGCCAAAAATATTATATCATAATATATAAACGACGAAATTTCTGGGGTCGGAGAGGCAAATGCGTGACCCCCCCCCCACAAAAAAAAGAAACAAAACTCAAAAAGTTTTCAAACGAGTTCTTGGGGTTTCCGTGGAAAATGATTAAATTTTGATTTTTCTTTTTCTTGAAATTTACGACCTGATCGTTGCAACTACCACTATATAATATTATAATAACAAACTAACCCGTTCCGTACAACATACAAGTATAGTCGAAATGACGTTGTTGCAGACGTTTCCGGTGGTAATTTGCGTTAGAAAATCGTTTCTATTTCAGGGTCACAAACATGTATACATCTCGAATATATTACACGCGAGTGTTCGTCACAGAATAGCGTTCTTATATTCGCGTAATTATCGTAGATTTTTAATTTAATTTAATTTTACTTTTTAATACTATTTTTACGTCGACTTAAAAAGCATATAGGTAGTCTGAATCACGTCGCGATTTTAATACAATCGATACGTTATTTGTAGATGAAATTCAATCAATGTATTCGTCTTATATGTAACGACGACACCTGCGGCGGTGGTGGTTATAGATATTAAAATATCATCTCGAGTGCATATAATATATAGTTATTCAATATATATATATATATATATATATATATAAAATAAAATTAAAAAAAAAAAAAAGGAAAACAACAATCCGTAGTAATATTTTTGTACATAATAATTAATAATAATAATAATAATAATAATCATAATAATAATAATAATAATAATAATCATCGTTATAATAATAATAATAATAATATAAAAGGAAAAAAATTAATAATAATATTATATAATAGCGACCAGTGAAAAAAATATACATCAGTCAACCGGATTTCGTTATCAAAACAAATCATGTGTATATTTTATATAATAATTATCGCTTAACAATCAAACGAAACACGACACGTGTAGGTATACGCGCGTAGGTATATACCTGGTAGTAGGTATATTATATATATACATATATATATAATGTGGTATATACCCACCAAAAAATTCAATATTAATTAGGTAGTAATGATTTATGTGGAGGGCGCATACTACAAATGACCGTAGTATTGAGCCGGATAATGATGATATTCGTTGTGATAGGCCGGGTCGCCTGGGGGTCTGTGACCTGCTGCTGCGAGCATCTGAGACTGTCCGTCCATCATGTATCCCAGTCCGGCGGCCTCGGGGCTGTACGCTCCGCTGGGGCCGGCGTGCGGAGAGAATACTGGAAAAAAAAAATACAAAAAATATATAAATATAAAGTCACGGAACCGATCGATTTGATAAGAAAGAAAAAAAGCATACATATATATTATATACACGCAGAATATAATAATATAAACAGTACGCAGCGCCAATATATATGTGTATATATTATGAAATATTTTTCAAAACCGACGTTTTCCTACAACATTATTAGCGTTTTTCAGGGTTTCCGGTCGAGATAACGAAAAGGTAAAAAAATAAATAAATAAAGATAAAAGATACGAGAGGCCTAAGCGGTAATTCGATTCAATAGGTAAAAAAAAAAAAAAAAAAAAAAAAAAAACAGAGGAAGGAATGAGAAGAAATGTATACACGTCGGAGCTGTATATTATTGTAACATCCGCGTAGTAAGATAACGTTTAATAATCGTATATATAACTACTATAGGTATCTGTATAAGAGTTCGGCTTTTCGAAAGACGGACAGCCAATAGTAGAGATAACATATAAGATACATACATCCCGAATCAAATATGATCGGGAGAACTGCAGCATATACTGCTGCAAGGACTTGAACAATTTGAAAACATTTATGTCCTGCACGAAGACGATATGCTAAATCGTTTTTCTCTCTCTCTCTCTCGACTTGGTGACTTTGACTGATTATATTCCGCGATTATTATCATTATTGTCGTTCGTTTGTACACACTGTGTATACTATAGACCAGCTATACAAGAAGTACATAGAGTGTACTATAGTATGTATAGAATATACCGCCGTCGACCGATCGCAAAAACGACTTGGCGACCGGACGCAATAGTAATTTATAGCCGCACAAAGGAAACAACAGTATATAGTTGCCACGCTGTACTGTACGGGTATATATATAAATATATATATATGGTAAGAGGTGAAAACTTCGGTCCGTCCCAGAGCGAGCTTTTTTCCTTTTTATTTTTCTTATCAGACACCGCGCCGGGGATTGACGGATTGCAGTCGCACAGACCCTTCAGGGTCGAGGTCCATTTTTCTTGTCCCCAAATACGAAAAGGGACCACCTCTAGCGACAAGATATATTGTTGTCCCTATATTCCTTGTCCTGCACTGCTACACCCCCATTACCACCATATATACTGTATATAGGTATATTATATACATATATATATGTGTGTGTGTGTGTGTGTGTGTGTGTGTGTGTGTAGTCTCACTGGCGTATATTGCCCGAAGGGGGGTTTTTGAGTGCTCCCATCCATTTATTCATTTTATTTTAGCTACCATTCTTTTGTTTTATATACGTATAGGTATGGTATATATGGTTGAAAATGTTAACATTATTTTATCATTGGCACCATGACGAAATAATATGGTATGCCAGCAACCGAGTTCTGCGCATGGTGCCTACGTCACTCGGACCACTTATCATAATTATTATTGTTATCTACTATTCATTTTCATTAAATATATTAAACTCTGTAAACATTAAACTTATTTATATATTACCATGACAAAATAGTTAGGTAGGTATATCGGCAACATTGTGATACGCACAACTCTATGAAGTATCCCCCACCCATTTTTTACCGTGTTACATATATCAAGCATACATTTCCAAGCACTATCACCACAGAATTTAATGAAAAACGGAGAACCTAATATATATGGGAAAAATTGGGGATGCGCATATCGGACTAAAATTCGTATTGTTGCTAACGTACCTATCTATTTTGTCATGTATATATTACTATATTGAAAAGACTGGAGATAAGACCGAGTGACGTCAGAATTTCTTGGCATAATTGATAAATTATATTTCATTCCATGACAACTCGTACCGTTTTAAATTCGTTCACGTCGCTGGCATACCGTGTTATTTCGTCATGATTGGCACGCAAAAATTTGTAAAAGACACAGTGGCGTGACGACTTTTCCGTCGGCTATTTACACATATTAGAACCATATACTTTTGGGACAACATATAATTTACCATAAACGGGTACAATGATTTGACTACCTATGTCAATCCTTTGCTATTTTCATATAAAAAGATAATGGGTACACGAAAAATATGTCGAATTGTACACATATATGGTTTGGTCTATGGATCGTTCGGGTCCAGTTGAAATAGTGTATACATCTGTGTTCCGATAACGAAATTTGAAAGAAAAATGACAAAAAAAAAAAAAAAACATACTTGGAAAATAATATAATATTGATAAAACAAAAAAAAAACGGCAACGCGATACAGGGATAAACTAAAAGCTTTTGTTGTTTGTTTCGTCTTCGTTTTGTCCATTGTACATAAAGTATGTGTGTGTGTGTGTGTGTGTGTAATATGTGTTTTATGTATATCATATATAATATATAAGATATATATATATATATATATATATATATGTATATATATATATATATATATATACATATATATAGATAACACGACGTTATAATACTGGAAATTGTGTACGTGTACCCGAAACACAAACCTAGAAAGCGACATGTTACACACAACGTTTCACACGCGAGAGCACCGCCGCCGAGTGACGCGGGGGGATAATGCTCGAGGGAATAAAAATGATTAGGACCTCGACGGCCGGAAAAGTGGAAAGCCGTGTAATCCCTCGGCGACTGATTTTTTGAATTGCAATTTAATTGGCCGCCCTGCCATACACGCACGCACGTATACGTTTGCCCGAAAACACCGTTGATGCATCGTGATAATATAATAGATAATAATAACAATAATAATTATCAAAAGTCGAATCCGTAACAATTATACGTGTCTAAATATATATATACGAGTATATACACCCCATCATATATATTTTAACGAGCGGACAGTTGCCGCGGAATAGCAGTGTATTGCACACATCATATTATCGTCGTCATCGTAATACGTATATTTCTTTGACGGAGTATGGGCTGCCTGCTCGCACAATGTACGACATAACACGATAATGGGGAAAATCGCGGAAAACGTTGCGCGACCGACACACGCTGTTCGGGTCTCCTAAACTGCCAGTCGCCCCGGTTAAATCGAGTAAAAGTTTCACCCCTCGCTCGGCCGACGAGAGAATATAGCTGCCGTGCGCAAACACGGTAATGGATATTAACAGAGATTACTCTTAACGCCACCGCCGCCACGGCCCTCCCCGGCGGATACATCCAAGATGTCCCTCGACCCTCTCACAGACATTGCCTTCCGCCGACTTCCATACACTTTTACTTTGCGCCGCTAATGCCCCATCCACATTATACCGTATAATGATAATAATAATAATAATGTACAACCTCCGGTTATGACCATGTGTGACCACCGGCGGATACCATCATATAAATCATCACCACAACGCGTTACCGATAAACGAAAATTGGGACTCGGCGTTCGTCGTCAGGTAAGGGAAATAGTGAAAAAAGTCTATACAACTCTACACACACGTCACGATCTTGTACCAAAACACCCGCCATCACGTACCAATATATATATATATAAGACCCAGTTCATTGTCGGGTGGGACTGGGGGGGCGTAGCCCCTCTAAAAATTTGTCAAGCCCTCTCAAAAATGGTTTTGAAAAATTATTGCATTTAAATGTATTTATATGGATACTTTTGCTAAGAGACGTAAAACCATTTCGTTTAGTATAAAAAACAAAAATGTCTGGTTTTCACAAATCCGTACCTATTTTTGATTTCATTAATCAATTTAAACATGAAAATTTGAATGAATCTGTTTGTATGAGAGAACACACTGCAAATAATTCTGTATCCATTATCGATGTGCAGACAAACCGAACAGATTTAGGGGACCTAAATTCAGGACCTATCCGGTCTGTATTAAAAGTAGGTAACTATAATAAAAATAAATATAAGTGAGTATAAATAAATTAATTATCAATAAAACTGTATTTTAAATGTTACGTGGAAAAATAAAATAAAATGTCTCCGTATATAAAACCTACTTAGGAGGCAAAAAATCTAAAGAAAAATAACCAGGTAGCTGGAATATATATTATATAAGTAAGTACCTGACAAAAAAAGCTTTAGTTGGAAATTATGTATATACAGTCTTAAGCCACACAACTATATAATTTAACCAGATTTTCGCCAATGAGATATTGATAAACTCAATATTGTCTTAATATATTACATTCATATACGGCTTAATAAATTATAATATGTATGTAATCCGTGTGTATTATTATTCTTTTCATCTTCAGCACAACAAAATATGACAACTATATTCTATATAAGTATAGTATACAATGTACCTGTGCCAAATAAGGAGGATTTACTTTGAAAAATTTAAATTGTACGTAAAAAAAAAAAAAAAAAAAAAACGAATAATTGAAATTCCGAGATTGTGTGAAAATTACTGTACTTAAAAAAAGAGTAGTAGTAGTAGTCTTTCTGTATTATGGATGAGCGGCGATTTATCGAAATAAAAGGGGTCGAATAGGATTTTGAAAAGTCCGAGGAAATGTTTTCGTGTCGGCAGTGAACGACGCTAGCAGCTAGGGTTGATGAGGCGGAACAGTACGGCGGCGTTTTGGTGGTTTCTATATCCGGTACGCATTTATTTCTTTTCTTCGTAAAACGTATAAAATAATGTTTGCCGTAATATATAGATATGTGGTGCAGTGTGTGGGGTAGAAAAACTTGGACGGGGCCGAACCAATGAGACTTGTCTTGTTAAAGCTTTCGGGAGATTTCTTTTTCGAATACTACCGGAAATATAGAATCGGAGACCCTTTTATATATATTATACACGCACCGTGCACGGGGGGGTCAGAATATAATAATTTTATATTATACGAGATCGACTCCGACCAAACACACTCGACTACATTACATACAATATATACCGTATAAGTTATACGCATTATATACAAAGTACTCTACTATGGATACGAGTGCTTTCTCCTTTAAATGTATATTCCACAATTCCCGCAAAGATAACTTCCATTTGTCAACGTAAAAAATAACAATATTATACCAAACCGTGCGTAAACCCATTATATGTATAGGTTCCGACGACACGAGTAAACAACAGTCCCCGGCAAGGATTTTATCAAAAGTCCCTTTCAGAACACACTACATTATTGCTTAAGGCTCTCAAAACCCAAACAATAACCAAATGTTTGATCAAACACATTTTCCAATAAGAATTGAATCTTGGATTTGCCAGATCGTCTCAAGGACAGTACCTACCTATATTATGTCGCAGCCCTAGCTGGAACAAGACCGCCGCAAATTAAAATTTGTAATTTTTTACTCATTTATACATTATGAAAGCTTGAAACTAGTTCTATATAATGTGCAAAAGAGCCATAAAAAAAACCAATACAACTGATATATAAACAGATTTTATCAAATACAGGGTTACCCATTCGATAAGTTGTAGATCATATTTCAGTTCTGTAAATGTACATGAGTGTTTAACAGAACCATTTAATAATTTGATTACCATGAAAAACAAACAATTTCCGATATAATTTTTATATTTGTGAACTAATGCGAAATTACACAGTATATTTTAATATTTGTATATTTTTAAAATGTCGGTCTCATAATAAAACGGCTAAATATGAATACGATTAGTGGTGTAGGTAGATGTAAATTATTGTAATAAAAATGCAAATCAAGTTACGATAATACTCTAATCTAAAATATGTTTGATCTTTGATAAGAATATAATTTGTTCACAATCTACTATAGGTTATCTTACTAGAGGTTACTACTATATAGGTTATATCTATATCTTACTATAGATTGGAATAGAGCAAGCGATTTGTTCTAAAACTTTTAACATAATATACTATAAAGAACCAATTCATTATCGTGTCAACTGTTTTCATGCAACCGTGCACGAGTGTAAATGGACTTAAAATAAAACTTTAAACCAGATATTTGTCTCCAAAACTACTGATTTCGAGTGATCGTCCTGTTCATCGTTTACGATAAATGGACATGTATAGATGATAGAAAATAGCATTTAGTGCGTAGTATTGATTTTTTTTTGTTTGGACGGATGGTTGCACCAGGGGCGGCGTTTAGGAATGGCCATAGAGGCCCCTAAACATTTTGAACTAAATATTTTTTCCTAAAATAATATAACACGACGTGACACGGTGAGTTGTGTACGAGTTCTTTACGAAATATCACCAGTGTTACCAGAACTTATAATTAAGAAAATAGTTAAAAATAGGCTATTTACAAACGCGTACACTGGGTCCAGTTGCCTTACCGGGAAGTATGATCGAGAAATCTCGTCGTTTTGGAAATTGTAAATGAACAAAAAAAAAAATAATTTTCTAACAAAATTGTATAAATTAAAAAAAATTGCCCTCCCCCTTAAGCAAAGAACTAAATCCTTTACTTGGACGCACGAACGATAATTATCATACAATTACGATTTTGAGTGGAATTTTGTGAGGTCAACGACTCGTACCCAAACAGGCAGTATACTGGAAGTACGATTGGTGCAGGAATTTCGAAATTCCTCGATCAGGATCGAGCCCCACGTACGGACGGGCACCCGCCGCATTTTCCGGCAGGCCGACGTCAACGATTTAGAATCGAATTAAGCGCACATAGCGGCATAGTTGTTATATACGGAGTGTATAATATCGTTATATTATTATGTTGTGGACCGGCGGTAGGTTTATGGTCCGTCTTTTTGACCGTAACCGTTTCCCGGATGGTTGGGCGCCACACGTAATAATACGCGGTGGCTGCTGATGGGCACCGGGAGCGGTTGTACGGTGTAGGGGGGGGGCGGAGGCGAATAAAAACAAAAGTGTCGTATAAAGGCAATTTGCTGCTAATAAAATTAAAACGATCGAGAGGACGCGAAAGGAGACGACAGTCGTGTCGGAAAGAGAGGAAAAAAGAGAAGAAAAAAAAAAAAAGGGTCCGGGACCGACTGGCAGTAAAAATAAAATTTCCATTAAACGGGAATAAAACGGTAACCAGCTAGGCGGCGCGAGTAGGGTGCACGAAAATCAAGCATGTCGTAACAAGTTTATCGCGCCATAAAACCCCTTGGAATTGCCAGTCAAAAGTTGCCAGTCTCTCGAAACGGCCGTAAAAACCCCGGAGCGCGGTACGAAGGACGACTGGGGGGGGGAGGCGAGCGAGAGGACCCCGGGCCTGGAAAATTCGCGTAATTGGACCTGAGGTGCATCGCGGAAAACATTACAATTTGCCGCCACCGCCGGGCGTTTACGACCCCCCGCCAACGGTCGTTCTGCTTTACGACGACGACGACTCTCCTCGCGCCGCCACCTGATTTCGACGGTTTACCGCCGCCGCGAACACGACGAAAATCCGACGAGAACTTTCCGCCGTTTGCCGCCGCCCGACAACAATTATTATTGTTATTATTGCGCTGCGGGCCCCGTGTTCTTGTATACGATTATACAAGATCTCCTACTTTATAATAATGAAACTGAAAAAAAAGAAAAAAGGATCGAGCGCTTTATAAAAATATCGCAGCGCCTCTCAGTGGCGTACACAGGGGGGTGGATATGGAGAATAGATCTTCCCCTTGATATTTTTTTTTTTAGGATTTTTTGCCTTTATAGCGTTTTTGTAATGAAAATACTTTTTATCAATTATATTTTCTTTTGATGATAATGACACGTTCTATTTTATATCATTATTGTACAAGTGTTAGTTGGTAAACTGTAATGGTTCGAGGTTGAAAGTAAAATTTGTAAAAAATATATTCATCCCCCCCCTCGTAGAAAATTCCTGTGTACGCCACTGCCGCCTCTTGAAATTATTCCTGCGCGACAATATACGTACGTACCATATAATAGAAGTGAAGTAGTTGCGCGAAATCAGGACTTTTGCACATATATACATCAGGAGACGGTTCGTGAGACAAAGGAAAAAAATCCTTTATACGACCATTTTTTTTTTTAAATTTAAAATACCAGTAAAAAAACAAAACAATTAATTATATCTATAATGTCTCTCGTATATAGCTCATACATAACAAGCTGTTCATAACAATAATACCATTATGACTTGACCGTATTTTTATGAAAAACTTTACGCACGATCAATTTTATAAAACTATAGTGAAATTTGTATCGCTTTTCATCCTAAAAGTTTCTCCTTCTTAACACTAAACGCTGTCATTGCAATACAAACTAATTTAGTATATACATAAAAGTCACTTTCAAAAATAAAAAAAAAATAAAAAACACGAATTATTATAATATCACGTTGAGATATGTATATTATACACAGTGTGTACTATGCAATCAGTACCAAACATCATCGAACATATTTCAAATCCAAACTTTTTAAGAAGAACGAAAATTTAACTAAACAGTTTTTTAATCTCGACACGTAAATTAAATAGGAAATTGTATTAATAAGGTATATATGACGTGTATATTTCGACTTACCGGCACGGTTAGACTGATCAATCATGGGCTGTACTATTCTTCTTCTGGCGTTGATAAACCTGAAACAGACGGAGAAAAACTCGTATTATTTATTGCAAGAATTTGGACTTATCATCGTGATATATATTATCAGATAATTTTCCAAAACGTCTCTCGACGATATTAATGGGATTAGTTTTGGATGAAAACTTTTATAATACATATTATATAGATACTTGGGTTGATTAGGACATTATATATGTAAGTGCAGCGCGTGTAAGAATACAACACACACATATATCAAATGATGTATATAATTCGATGAAACTGTCGATAACTCGAATCAGAACTCATTCGTTATTATATACCGTCAGGCCTATAATATACGATTAATAGAGATAGGATCTTATAATAATGTAAAATAAATTGAAAATGCCCTTGAAAAAAAATTGTATTTATGACCTAAAACCAAACTTTTTTTTTTTTAAACGAATCTTACTAATTCATCTTGTACCGGTCGATTTGTGCTCATAATCCGTCGGTAAGAGATAGGTAATATTCATAAGTATGATATACGAAATTGTAACCATTGGGAAACATATTGCATGAAAAAAAAAAAAAATTAAAAAGTCATCAAAATCCCATTAATCTGACAATTAATATTATTACTATACGTATACACAGTCATTCGTTTATATAACGTGTCGAAAATTTAATAATTATAAGTATTACATTTTCGGAGGGAACTTTAAGCGCGCAAGCCCGGCGTCACTATTTTCTCCTCTACACATTACATATATTATACGAATACCCAAAAGAAAACCAAAAAGGGTCGAAAATTCGAAATATATAATATAATATGCGTTTAAATGTATTTCTGCCGATTAGAGACGTTGTAAATTGCGCTGGGGACGGGGAGGTGCACCAGTAGGAGAAGTCGTTACAAACACCCGGTGCACATAACTCGATAGTTCTGACCTAACAACCCCCGACCTGACATATGACCCGACCCCCATCAACGCCCGTAACAGCTGTTCGCTTGACGCTTAATTTCCTAGCCCTTATATCTTTAATATTTCTCGATTCACGAAAATAATAACAACATATAACGAGAATTACACTCGAGGGTGGTTCAGTTATATACAGGCCGATTTAAATTAAACGTTCCATCAAAATTTCTTACACATAACTTAATATTCAAACAGTTTATAGTGAAAGGGGGTTATACAATATGATGTAGAACAAACTGTAATATGATTTATATGTATAACTTTATAGGCGTCTTTTTAGAAGGTCAACTTTTGAAAATAAAAAATAAATTTCTCTTTCAAAACGCTTTGACGTGTTTTTAATTAATAATATTTCGTAATAGGCCGTCCCTGTAGGGTCGCGATTCATTTCTTCCCATGACTATGAATACGCATTAAAAGTAATGTTTAAAAAAAAAAATCGAGGTTTTCAATTGATTTTCAAAAGTTAGAAAAAGTTAGAAATGTTTCAAAGAACATTTTCATATAATACATATTTTTCTTTTTGTATGAGAAAATCGCTGCAGTACCATTTAAATCACTCTGTATACATATGTATATAAAATAATATATAACACTATTAAGTGAAACTTTTCGGGCTCGAAAATATTTCGTATATTGAAATCGTCGAGGGACATGCACGCAGGACGGATAAAGAAGCTCCGAAACAACAAACTCATTTCGGCGCGGGCTTAAGTACAAGGGAACGCATAAATCTCCGAGACTCACAGAATCCTTTATGTGTGTATATATATATATATATATATATAAAGGAAATCTGATCGTCCTCTTCTTATCGTGTTAATTCGTCGGAGGACGAGTCGATGTCTTTTTAATCCTGCCGGCAGGACTATGCTGTAGCAGGAGGTGTGCAAGGTGTACAGCTTCGCTCCTGTATAATAATATATATACTCTCAAATTAAGGGTTTTAAAAAAAAAAAAAAAAAAAAAAAAAAAACGAAGAAAAAAACGTTGTCATTAGCGTCGGGGCAAAAGTATATTCGTCCAACTCCATTATCACGCGTTTTGCATTAATTGCAAAATCAATAGTATCCCCTCCCCCTATTTCGTACTCTTATCAGATTAAAAAAAAATAAAAATAAAAAAAATCGACGTCCAAAGTGTGCGCTTATTCCTCACGAAATACTTCGTTTCGAAAACCATTTACCTAAAATGCTTTATCGTGAATAATCGTAAGGCACGATCATATATTATGTATAGGACACGGAGAAATTGGAAAAACTCACACTATATAATATGTACCTACCTATATAATACGGAAAAATCGTGTGAGAAATACTACTATAAATTAGGGTAAAATATATATAATGTATATGTATAATATGTACATTATAATGGTTTGATTTTAATATTATTAACATAATATATTTTATCGGGAGTATAATATTTCCACGGAGAGACGCTAAATTAACTACGTGATTCTACAGCATATTTCTTTTTCCATCTTTTCCTTTTTTTTTTTTTTTTTTTTTTCTCGTTTTCTGAATAAATAAGTTATTTAAAGCGTGTCTCTAACGATTACTGTACCTACAATTATTAATGATCATTGTCATTGAGAAATCGACATAACGCGCTATCCTAATCGTCGTTTTTAAATTACGATATTTACATTTTAATTACATTAGTGAGGTTACACGGACGAGCCGGTGAATAATATTTTTTCATGTATAAATGTAATATTCTACAATATATTATTATAGGTACGCATAGTAATACGTACATACGGATACGTGAGTGAATAACGACTCGGCATAGCGGGAACAAAACGGTTTTAACCTAACCTAACCAAACACATTAAATAGTTATACAGTTATGACTATTATCGTAGTATAATATTACTGCACCTATAGATTGCATAGTATTATAATAACGGTATAAATATATTTTATTATACCGCAGGATTTTAAATATAATTCAAAATTTCGAATTTCCCCGTATTTGTAATGTTTTAATGAAATTATAATAGTAAATAAATATCAAATGCGAATAGGTAACTAAGCAAATTGATTTTTATTTTATTCATTTTTTGTATACGAACCTGAGATTCTTATTTTATTGATTACGAGTAATCAATAGTATTCATAATACACAAGGTTATAACTTTAAAAGTTCAATATTATAATATTTGCCCAAATCCTAAGTTCTTGTCTTACTGTTGTGTTGTTTTTTCCGAATGCGCAATATTCAGAACCGACAAATTTCGTGAAATGATTAAATCTATACGAATAATCTATACATGATAATTTTTAGAAAATATACCAAATATAATAAAATACATTGGTGGTTTCACATACAATAGACGTATTTTCACGATTCACCAAATGTAATTTGGTTACTGAATTCTATAAACGATCAGTTTTGGTTATACTAATTTATAACCGATCAAATGGAATGGTTATTATGTTTGGTTATAGATAAGACAAAATAACATAACCTGGTTAATCGCGAAAACACGCCAAATGATGTTTTTTCTTCAGTCAGAAACTTTTCAGCTAAATAGCTGTTTTGATAATAAATTGGTTCTAGTTAATACTTAGAGCAGCGAGCATTTTTCGATTTTTCCAATAGTTTCTTTAAGCGTAAAGTAAAACTACCAGTTGTAACCGAAAATATTCTATAAATGTAGCGGAAATAACGAAATAAAAAATACAATTGTCATGGTTTTTTTAAATATATTATTATTATATTACACCGGAGCTTCGCTCAGAATCCTTTTATTGAATGTAATAATGATTTATCATTGCTTTCAATGCAATATGTGCACTAAGATCCTGTGCGATAAGCAAAGTACTTCAACCCCTACTGACACACCTGGCGAGCAAAGTGCATATTTATAATTTTTTTTTTTCCCCCCCATTAAGAGGATGTCAGGGCGGCCATTTTTAAGGAGTTCTATATATAGGAAATTCTAAATAGAACATATTAAGAAATCTAACAAATGAAAAATTTTTATATACATTTTTAAAATGACTAATAATTGGTCCCATTACTATATCATTTTTTATTATTTTAAAACAACTTACAAATATCTAAGAGACATGAAACAAAAAACAAAATTATCCAGCTACGGAACCATTTTTCGATATGTATACCTATATCGAAACATGTTTTATGAATTGTTAAAAAAATTAAAACATCGTAAAAATAAAAAAGCTCCGTAAGCGCTAGATAATGTTGTTGTCTATAATATGTTTTTCGTTTTACATTTCTAAGATGTTTGCAACTTGTTAAAAATGAGAAATGCTAACACGAGTTTTTCATTGGAAATTGTTTATGCCGACATCCTCTTAACGCGTTATTTTTTCCGAAACTGTGAATTTAAACTCATTTTACATAATAATTGTTTACATAAATATCACTCGGACATCAAGCACAACTTTTCAGACGATTATATATACCTATATTTTTTCAATATTTATGTACCTTTCTTGACGTATTATATATATATATATATATAGGTAGGTAAATAATAAATAACACGAATATATGTACGGGAAATAGTTTTCATGTCCATTTTCTCACGTAATCAATGTTATATATTGATATATTGTTCGGAAAGTGCAGTATGTGTGTGTGTATATAGGTTGTAGAAGAAGGAAAAATTGATTTCGTGCCACACGCGATTTCTGTAGTTAATGTGGTTAACTCGACGTGTATACAGGTATTATATTGTACCTAATATATATTGTACAACGACAACAGCGAGTCGTGTATTTGATTAATGATTCGCACAGTACATACACACTATTCTATATTACACTCACCTAACCTATAATAATAATAATAATAATAATAATAATATTATTATTATTATATAAGCGTATATTATAGTATATTGTTTTTGTTTTTTTTTTTTCGTGATGATCGAAATTTTATTTACGCTTATAGTCTTGTGTACACGCGCGTTTGAAATATAATAATTAATAAACACGTTCTACTATAATACGCAAATCGTTTATTTTACTTGAATATTTTTTATACAGAGGTACCGCGCGCGCGTTTTATAAATAAATATAATAATATATATTACGTAGATCGTGCGAAACGTGCGTATACATTTAATATTTTTTCTTCGGCGTTTAATTGGTGTTTTCGCCACTTGCAAAATTTACAGCGTAAAACAACGAACGTTTTTTTATTTCATATTATTTTTCAGACTAATTTCAAACGACAACGTTTTATAACGTAATATTATATAATATAATATGCAATAATAGGTACGGTACACATTAATTGCTGCTCAGTGCTCGCCCATTGCATATGACGTACTTGTATTTATATGGGTAAATAGGTATAGTTATACGTATAATTATATAGGTACCTAGGTAGGTATATAAATATTATATGTTATTACTGGATTGTCGAGACTCGAGAG
>JAIPRL010000180.1:27500-100425 GCA_025469235.1 Pemphigus obesinymphae
TATATAAATAGGTATTATAATATTAGGATACGTATCGAATAAATTCCTGTTAAAATACCATATAATATATATTATATTATTATACACTCGTAGAACCTATATGATCTGGCCGAATTTCATCCCTTATACATAATATCGAATCGTCTGCGGCCATTTAGATAATACGAAATCCGACTACCCACTATATATATATATATACTCGCATATATATTATGTATATACACTAAACAGAGTAAATTGTCGGTCCCGCGTGGAATATTAAGAATTATGAAGGATATTCGTTGATCGGAAACCGCGTGCGGCTCTCTCGCACGAGCCTTATAATAATAATAATAATAATAATAATAATATCTCTCCTAATCAGGTAATATACGCGCCAGGACACGTATATGGGAGCCCACGACGTGCTGGGAAAATACATCGTATAACGGCGGCGGTTCATACTGCATATAATATATATAGAGGGAAAGAAAAAAAAAAAAAAAAGAGGAGAAAAGGGAGCCAAATCCCGATTTTTGACCCTTAGCTTGCCCACCCGTGGCATAGTTATATATATATATATATATATATATACACACGACTCTGGTTGTAGTGTGCGCAAACCAATCTAAATTCGAGACCGTAACAGATAAATATTCCCGCCGGGAACAAAATAGGAAAAAACACGGATAGCCTAAGTATATATATATATTATAAGTTCCCCCAATCCTCGGCTCTGCGCTGGCCATCTATTTTCTGGGTGAGAAAAGTTATTTGCAGACGCTGAAGCCGAAACGTATACGTGCGCGACTCGCATAGAAACTAGTCATTAAACGCAGAAACGTTTTACTTTCGTTATATATATAATGGAAAAATACGATCGAAAATACCACCACCACCACCACCACCACTACCCTACGAGAGTTTAGCGCACGTAAAATTTCACGTGTGCAGTGTTCGTGTCAGATATTCCGTACTTGGACGCAGGCACCCTCGACGGGGCGACGAATTTCCAATTTATCTATATGTGCGTTATATAGATATGCCTCAACATTCACATGGAAAAAAAAAAATAGAAATAGAAAAAAATAGGGGAATCGTTTCAACGATTCATTCGCGTGATGAAAATCTATTTATTTATACACTATGTGCGATATGTCATACGGTATTATATCCACGGACATTTCGATAAAGAAACGAAAAAAATAAATCACAATCACAAACACATAATGTTATATTAGCATAATGCATTTCTTTATATGTATACATCGTGGGACTGTTGCAGCACGACCAAAATATAATGGTGCAACGGTACATCGAAGGTGGGATGTGACCTCAAATTACGAGAGTCGGAAACGTCGATGTTTATTTATAGCGTACCGTTGGACAATCAATATATGCGACTCCGCGTTGCAAGATGCAATATTTTTTTGGATAAGGAATATGTAAAAATAAAAAAATAAAATATATATATATACATATATATAATATATAGATTAATACGTTTCATCGTGTACTTCATAAATTAATTTATAAATAAGTTGATTACATATTTATTATAATATACCTATGTACACAGGGTTTTGATAAAATTATTACACATATAGGTATCTAACAAGTGCATTAATATTTAAAGCAGTAATAGCCATATGAATTCCATCCATACACATTTTGTATGTAATATAGAAAGAAACTAAATACGAGTTTTATATTCAAAAACATTTTTTGAAAAAGACAAATTAAAACTTTTAAATTCTCATCAAATGAACAAATCAAAAAATTTTAATTTAAAAAGTACCTTTTGACCATGATTAAATATTGCATTTCGACGTTACATTACATTTTCGGTTTATTTTTGGGTACATAAAACATATTATTTGAGTTTTAGGGTAGGTATATATAAATATATATTTTTTAATACATTAGTGATAAAACATATGTTTTTGTGTGAATAAATCATAGCGATTCAATGACACATATTATTATTATTATTGTAATAACGACGACGTGGTTTATAACACGTAAGTAAGTAATTGCATATTGAAATTATATAGAATAATATATGCGTTTTTGTTTCAAAGAGTTAATTATTGAACGAGCTATAGAAAATTACCCCTTTTCCATATATATATATTTATTTATAGCCCTTTAGAACCCTTCCGTTTTATGTTTACAAATCTTTTCCCCGCGACATCGGCGGCAGTGATTGTTTTTCGTTTTTCGTAGCAGCGCGTTCAACGACGCGAACACGGTATAATATATGACATTATTATTATTATTATTATACGATATAATATGGCAACCGAAAGGGGTTGATAGAATTATGAATAACGCGTGTTTTTTTTTATTTTTTAATTAAAAAAAACACTGTTAGGTAATAAAACAATTTAATTTGTAAAAAAAGAAGTAGAAATATTAATAAAATGAGCGAATTAACGATGGATTCTCGTACCCGTACATATATATAGGTATGTTGTGTAAAACACACGTCGGCCGCGGGAGTGTTACAGGGTGCACGCAGGGGGTAGGTAACGATAAATATATCACCCCCCACCCTTGAATGTAAACTGCACATGAGCCCGACTTTCACGTGTGACAACTCGTATAAACGATGTTTTCGCGGTACAATCATTTTTCAGATTAAAAATACAAATCGCGGTACATATATACATATACGTTTTTTTAACCAATAAAATTTTATATATACCTACTACTTTATATAAAAAGATAAACTATCATCCGACTATATACAAGTATATTTTATAACACCAGTAAAATATGCTGGCCGTAAAAAAAAAAAACAGAAGGCGTTTAATAAATTATAAAAGTACACCCCACCCCCACCCCATCGTTTTCTATAATTTATATTGACATGAAAAAAAAAAAAGTTAGGTAAATATGTTTATTGGATTTCTTCTCTTTCGTCCAATAATATTTTAAATAAAATGATCATTTTAGTCGGAATAATATATAATTAATTTTTCTGGTGTCGGTAGATTTTAAAAGAAACTTCGTCTGGTTTACGTATATAATTGAAAAATACTGATAAGAAATATCCTGAAATCGAGTTTTTTCTCTAATTCACCAGAAATCGAGATTTTTTTTTTTTTGACTGTAGTAAGATAATTGAAAAAAAAACTCGAAACGAATGACTTCTATGCGTCTAAAATTATAGAAAGCTTTTGAAGATTGGATTGGTGGTAGGGATCGATAATTTTGAAAAAAAAAAAAACCGGTATATATGTAGGTGCCCCTATAGGTACTCTGTTGGATTTATTTATTTTTATTTTTTGTTTTCAGAAACGAGTTTTGATAATTTTTAATCTGATATACATCAACCTATCTAATATTTAGAATATGTTCTTCTTTATAATATACAAAACGCGTAAACGTACTTATGCTATGCGTAAGTATTTTATTTTTTATTTATTTAATTTTTATTTTTTTTTTTTTGTATTTTATAGGGACCCTTTTCCCAAGTGGCGATAATGGATGTATATATATAATATATATACGTACACTATATACATGTATACGACACGAGTGTTGTCTGCGCCGCCACTGCTGTTTGGTACCGCAGACGGATGACAAGAGGTGACAATGTATGCTAATGGAAACGCTCCATTATGGATTAAGGGCCATGTGGCCGATGACGACGGCGACGATGAGGACGACGACAACGGGAGCGTATATATATAGTGCAGCACCGCCGCTCGCAACACTTTAGTGCGGTGCCCGCGCGCCCTCCGCGACGGATTCTGTGGCCCGGACACGGGCGCGCGCGACGTTCCGCACTAATATAAAATATATTGATGAAATTAGCCGGCGCGCAGCAGTTGCATCTCGTGTTCGCCGTCGCCGCCGCCACGTACTGCAAGCACATCACCGCGTATGACGTCCGCCATATATACCTCCCGACTCGCGCGCTGTCCTCGACCGGTCCCCGTCTCCCCGTTGTAAACGCGAGGCGTCCAGGCTAATGCAATTATCGGGTAATATTCGCGAGGCGGCCGGACCGAGAGTAGTGCATCGATTATTCGGCCCCGAAATTTCTAGTGGCGAAACATTTTATAATATAATAACGTACCTATATATATATATATATAGAATGTATATATACACCAGCCGTGGCGGGCTTTGAGGTTTTGACACTTGAAGAGCAAGTGTCGTGTATAACGCACCCCCTCGTATATAAGTTTATACGAGTATCCCTTTTTTTTTTTTAGACACTTCAAAATTTTCAAGTACCTATATACACGTCATTATAGTAGGTACACGCATATTTCGAAATTAAATCAACCCTGTTCGTTCAATAATATAACATTATCCTGATAAATTATTTTAAAGCTCTGAAAACATCTTACAACCTTTTTTCATACATATTTATGTGTTATAATTAAATATATATATATAATATATGGTACCTGTTATATACGTTATACATATTATATACGTCAATGCCATATTTTTTTTACCATACGTTTTTTTTTTTTTTCAATACAGTTTATAATAAAAATATTTCAATATTATGTAACCATATCGTATTTTTGCAAATAACATTTAAAACAAAAAAATTTTTGTAAAACGTATAAAAAAAATTTTTAAAAACAGCATAGGTACAAATACCATAAAAATATGCAAGATTTTTTTTGTCGATATAGAATTATTCCATGTGGATGTGCGAATCCAAACTTTATGATACGAATTGTATGATCGAACTTTAGGAAGAAAATACATATACCTGTATAAAACACATAATAATCTGTATTAAAATCCACTATCTATATATTGATTAAAATAATAATAATCCTGAGATAATGATATCATATATAGTCCATCATAATTTTGATAAGCTATGTTAAGAATGAAAAGAAATATTTTTAATGTAATTTAAATTTTTTGAAGAAAATTGAAATTTTTGTTCTTTAATAATTTGGTTACATGTATATAGTATAGTATAGTATAGTATAGTATAGTATATATATATAGAGCTATATACAAATTCGCAATTTAAAATGACGTTTTGGAATTCGATTGAAATTTAAAATAATGATATTATCACTTACTATATATATATATATATTTTTTTTTTAAATACACCAAAACTCAATTTATCTCGAACTAACTACAACAACACCGACCAATAATTGAATTTTTTATACGACAACGATCGACTACATTATTATTATTTGTTATATCTAAGAATAATATAATGTGTGCGTATATACGATCTCGTATATATGTATCCGTCTGTTTTGTAAAACGTTAAGTGAACCGGTTTATGGTTGTGTTTTTTTTTTTTTTTTTACACCGACCCGTCATTATCCGTCTCTCTCGATCTATCTCTCTCTCATACTGTCGTAAGTCTAAGTCGTCGTCGTCGAAGTCGAAGTCGTATAGTCGTCGGATTTGTCCTTGGCCACGGAGTGAATATTTCAGACGATTAAACGATAACGATCGTTCATGTCCCATTGCCGGCGACCCGCTGTGTCCGCAATAACGTAATACACTCACTCGCCCGTGCGCGTCGCGTCTCTCTCCCTTCATATATATATATATATAATAGTTGGCACGCACAAAAGCGGTTTTGCATTGTTTAAGAGGATTTGTATATATATGTGTGTGTGTGTATATGTATGTATTTATATATAAATACATGTGTGTGTATGTGTGTAAATGCAGTCGCATAAAACAACCGCAAGACAAGATTCGCAATGTGTGTATGTGTGTGTGTGTGTGTGTGTATGTGTTTTATATATTTATATTTTCAGCCGAACATTCTTCGAGGCGAATTTCACCTATACAAGGTATTATATTATTATGTAATAATTTCCAATTTACATTACCATTTTTGTTGCATTTATATAATATTGTAATTTTTGTCGGAAACAGTGTATGCATATTGCATATATATATTACACATACACACGTTGGTATTGGGTTTTAAACACATGGACATTGAATTAAAAATAGATGCTAGTAAAAAGATTCTGTAGGTAATACTATCATCTGGAAAAATTGATAAGCTGAAAAATTATCCTCGAGGATCTGAAAGTCCGGCGTATACGAACTCGAGTGGCTTCTTAGCAAATGTCTGAGCAACTAATTTGAAGTCGTTTATTATGAGACAAATTCTTAGACGGATATATATATAGTAATCCAGTAACGTAGAAGCTTGAGCCGGGGAATGGAGTGAAAGAAGATTCAACGATATACGCGTATCATTGATATATGGACGGGGCACGTATGACAAAAACGAATTATTGACGATAAGAACAAGATATTACTTTAGAAAAACGGTCACTAGAAAAATGTCCAACGCCGTACGATGAGAGGTGTAAAATGCAATGAAGGGAAGCGAGCAGAAGATGTGGATGGGAAAATATTTCATTACGTTATCCCAATATAATTGTATTTTAGTTTCTATTTTAGCAATTTGTATTCGCATGTTTTAGTGTAAGGTTTAACTTGAAAGCTCTTTTTAACAATATTAATTTACAGGAATCGTTTAAATCACAGATGTCACTATATACAGTATTAAATACAATTATACACCAGTTTAACGTTATAAAGCAGCTATGAATTCTTTGAATGACTTGCCAATACAGCACCTTCAATCGGCTGAATAGGGTGCAGTCGTATAAGCAGATTACGCATAAGCCAAATTCTTGTAATCGACATTTGTTGAACATATTTTAATAAATACATTCGTCAATATAGTATATATTGCGTTAAGGATTAATCGGTTTTAGCCAATTTCCAGTATTTCTGGAAACAATTTTTGTTAAACGAATACGAAGTCGATAATAAAATCAACTGTTTATATAATATCAGTGGCGTCATTTGGACCGCGCAAGATATACACTTGCGTATTCCGCTCTATAAATTGGTTAACCCTGTATTAGGTAGTGACTACTGGCTTGTGCTTTTCACCGGTCTATTTACAATTTCAAAAAATGATGAATTTTTATTATCCAAAACATGATAATTCATGTCTGTGCCACTGGGGTACTATTGTATTGGAAAATAAGCGAGTTATTTAAATTTTTGTTGTATTGAAAATTTCAGACAGGGTTTTGACCTGAATAAAAATATGCGTATTAAAAAAAAAAAAAAAAAAAAAAATGTAAATGACGCCACTGTATAATATTATATAACATACAATATATACATATTACATTGAGAAGGTATTCCATTAAAGCGTATAACATTAACTTGCCCTATTTTCCGGACGTCATTTCGGAACCGTTGAATTTCGGCAGTTTTCTTATGTTGGAAAAGAAAAAAATTCGCGTTTCGAGGGTCGTTTGAAACAGTGAAAACAAAAACCCGGTATCTCGCATACTTTCGGAAACCGTTCCGCGTGTGTACCGAGCAGCACAACACTTAAGACACGATATTATATACCTATACAACCATATTATATATACTACAATGTGCATTAATTCCTCGTCAATTATCCTCTTTGCACATAATACTACTATATATATATATATATATATATATACGCATTGTATATATTATATAATATGGATATGTACTGCGGCGCATTAGGTGATTTGAATTTGAAAAGTACTCGAATTTCAATAAACTCGTCTCGGCGGCGACGGTCGCGATATGCACGGACGAGGAGAAAATACAGGGATTCCACGGTGCCGGCGTATAATATATTAAATTATCTCGCTTACGGTTTTATATCAAAATCAAATTACTGGCGCATCTTGCATAATGAACCGAAGGGGCTTAGCGCGTTAATGCGAGAGCGTGCGTGTGTTTGGAGGTCTGCGTTTGTACATACATCTCTATATTATATGCATCTATATACATACATATACATACATACATATATACATAGATATATATATATACAATATATATATATATATATATAAAATATCTTTCCTGGCAACTGAGTGTAACCAATTACCCGAGTTATACAACGCCATGTATACGGTCCCGAAGGAATTCTCGTTATGTATACACACGGTATATATATCACCATAAAATAAAAGGCTCACCGTTTCGTATTCCTCAATCGTATAATTTCATTTAAAAGTATACGGAATGCAACTCGACATTATCGCCGTTGTGTAGCATATTGTCACATATATTATGTTGTTGCGCATTAGAATTTTCGAGGAAAAACAACGATGCTTTTTTGGTTTTTTTTTTTAATAATCGATATTGATCCCGCGGTATCATCAACATCGGCACAATTCAAAAAAAAAGGTATTGTTTTTAAAAAATTATTCCAAACACAGCTATAAAAAGTAAGTGTAACTATACACTGTATGTATATAATAGGTACCTACTACGATTCGAAAATGATATATAAACTCTCTTTTTCTATAATAACTTACAACTCTTTATTAAAAGTATCCTTTTTAATCGAGCGTCCTGAATTGGACGAACTTGCGGATAAAACGCGTAAGAACTTACATTGAAAAAAATAAAAAGAAAAAGAACAAATTATAACTGAATATTATAACGAGTTTTAGTAAGTATATAGGAAAAAAGAAAAAAATACAATTACAATATAATATAGTAAATATGTACCTCATAGGTTATAATAATATGCATTATTCAAAATACGGTTTTAAATTTCAATATCGTCACAAAATATATTATTATTTTTCGGGTTTTTTTTTTTTTTTTTTTTAATTTAGTTATTATTGACATGTAGAGAATATAGAGTAGGATTTATTTTTCCCTACGCCGTAAAAAAAAAAAAAATAAATAAATAAAAACGGCGAAAAGAGGAACGGAGGCCGTTGGAGCGTGAAAATAACGCCCGAGATCCATAAATAACAAGGGGTTGATGCTGCAGCAGGTTCCCAGAGGACGACGTGATGAAAAACTGTGTGATAGGACTTCCAAAAACGAAGAAACATACACACGCACACGTGTGTGCGAATATAACGAAAAACGCATTTTCGTGTGTATATGTGTTTGTGTAGAGCCTATAAATAAAGGGAATCTCTGTGAGCTTTTCCGCAGCACATATTTACTAGTATCCACGAAAAAGCATTCAGAAGCAGCCTGTAAGTATATATATATATATATATATATATGCTGTGTAAGTGAAAATAGTTTTAAAATGTCTTGGAGAATAAATAAATGTTTCACTACGTATACGGGTTTTATTATATTTTATAAGAATTTTTATTAGACACAGCAAACGCGTTTTTAATAAGTAAAACTAAAAATTTCCAGAAATTAAACCTCGATTTTCTAATATATATAATAACGTAAAATACATAAACGTAAAAAAAAATGAGATTTATAAAATATGATAACATTCCCCAAACACCCGTTTAATTACGAAATATAGTACCTAAAGGTTAAATTTAAAAAAAAAAAAATACACATTCCCACGACAGCTCGCAATTATATATCCGTCGTGTAGTAATAAAAACGGTTTAGGTCTTATACAAAATTATAATATAATTAGAAAATAAAATTTTGCGTTTCTGTTCGAAATCGATCGATTTATACTACATAGAGTAGTAGAAAATGAGGTTTTCAAAGCCGATGAAATTTCGAAAATTTGCATTTATTTTTAAAATATAATAGTACACAAAATATAGAAACGCCCATGGTTCAAATCTTATGCGTGTTATATTATTTCGTTTTCTTTATGACAGGCGTTTGCAACACCGGTGTTTGATTGAGACGAACGTAATATAATCCCCTCGTAGATATTATTCTACATTATATATGTGAGTTACACGTGCAATGTGACACAAACGGATATTAATCGTTTACATCAATTGACACGATTATATTATTAGGTATTTATTATAACGATGATCGCGACACGCGGCTTTAAGCAGTGCAGTCTGTCCTATACTATATACGTATAAAAATGTCTAATATTTCTAAGTAGTGTTTTCCGTGGATCTTTGGTGACACGTCTCGTTTCAACCCGAAAATATCGAAATATTAATTTAAAATTCGGAAATAACTTCGTATTTTTGATCGTTTATACACATTCTCTGTCCTATTATTCCCGTGCCCCCGCGAAGGTATCGTATAACGATAAACTTTTAAAGTTTTGAATGTGTATTTTTTCCACTTTTTTTTTTTTTTTAGTTCATATATACGCCGTGCAACTATTGCCACGTGCCCATCGACCGATTTCTACATTTGTCTTGAAAAGTATTTTCGAGTATTTTTTCCGGGACACCCGCTACTATATTGCTGGCGGGAGCAAAAAAAAATAAAAAAAATCTTCGAGCTGGCGAAATATAACCGAGTATACTATACACATTGGTCGGTTTAGGGGGGAAACGCGTACGTATAGATAAAATAAACACAGGGCAAAAATATTTCAGAACTCCGGCCGTATTTAATCCAGACCATTAAGTTTGTAAAGATACAGTCACAGAGCGGAAAGGACGGCGGCACTGCCGGCCTCCCTTGTGTCCGATCACTGCCGCTGTTGTTATCACTAACTCACAACGACCAACCGGAATACACAGCAGGACAAAAGGGGAACTTACTCGCCGTATCCCTTTCATCCTTACGTATACAAAAACTACGTTGCACTATATACACACCGCCGCCGCCGAAGAGCTGACTAATGATCCGGCACGGCTTTTCTCTCTCATTATTTTCGGCCGCTTCCGCACGGCACACAACGCGCCTGTACGCTCGGAGAGGAAATCATTGCAAATTATAATATATATATATTTTATATATACGTTATGCATCCCATATTATATATAGTCGTACTATCCGATATTACTTGTGTGTATCGCCAACAGTGTTTGTCATAGGGACGAATATGGGGGGGAGGTTTCGAAGGTTTAGCCCCCTTTCTATATTATAATAGGTATTCCGTCTGAGAATAGATAAGCAACATATACAATCGAATATATTATATTCACGAAGCTATAAATGCATAAAACGTTTTTTGCTATAATAAAGGAGTTACACTCACAGCTCCAGTAAAATCAAAGCACGAGTATACCTATCTGCCTTATCGGTGAATTTGGCATATTTTAAATCTATATCAGAAAACCGAATATTCTACAGTGGATATTTCATCATATAATATCGATATGATTCGATTGGAATTATTATGTAAACTATAGGTATGATTTTCTAAATACAATTGTTAGAAGTCAATGCAGACGATTTTCCCCTTTCCCCGAAATATTTTCAGCTCCTCCAACGCCAAAACAAACACTCACGACTGCATTCGATGGTACTCAAAAAAAAAACCTAATTTTTTTTCCTTTAAGGCAATAGAAATATTAAATTATAATAATGATATATACGAATATTATAACATAGAATTCAGAGGCTCGTATGTATATATGAGACATGGATGGGAAATTGCAGCGTACGAAGGTGGAGAGCACTTCCGTTTATTCACGATTTCTGATGAAAGCCGGTCGGCAACGGTGGATGCTTTTGGGGGGGGGGGGAGACGGAAGGGCGGATGATGGTGTCGGGCGCGGTGAAGAACGAGAGAGAAACTGGGAGAGAGAAAACTGCAGCATCTGTAGTTTTGTAACATTTGCGCTATGTCGGACTGATAAGAGAAATTACACTGTCAGACCAGAATGATATATACCCCTACATTTCCATACTCGGCATACTTTCTCCCTTCCCATTTCCACACCCTCCGTTCCACTCCCTTTCTCTATCAATCCCTCTCGCTCCCTCTCATCACACCACCACTGCACTTCCTCGTTTTCCACCGCCGTATGCACAGACAGCCAATTCTCGTACAATTCTATCATCCCCGGGATTCTATTGTAAGCATATATATATTATATATTATTCTACTCTTGTATTATTTTGTCATACGACCGTAGTGCGGCGTTAGTATAAGTATTTTCACATTTTCTATTTTCAGTTTTTCCGTCCACGCGTGTAAACCTAATGAATTCGATTAATTTTCGTTAATTGTAAGAAAACAAACTATCAAAATATCACATAAATTCAATATGAAGTGTCGTGAAGAACGTGACACATGGGGGGGGGAGAACTTGGTGAAAATAATAATATAGTTACACACACACACACACACACATATATATATATTCCAATAAGCCGGCGAAGGTAATAATAAAATGGTGCAAAAAATCGGAATTCTTATTTATTGCGACGACGATGAGTTGGGGAAAAAGGCAATAAGGAGGATATAGACAGATCCCCGTTGAATACAACGGGTGTATATAGTAACGGGAGAAAAGGGAGACAAGACGGATCATCTTGGGCCGACACACTGCGGAGAAAATGGAAGCAAGAAACGATGGTTTGACGAAGAGGAGAGGAAAGGAGCGGGATATGGGACGGCGCGGTGGGGTAGTCGTGGCGGTGCGGGCGGTGGTTGTGGACCCGGGGGGTAGTTCATTAAAAAGGTGTTTGGAAGACTATTAGGGCTCCTATATTACTCCACCGGGAGTCGTTGTGTGCAATACTTCGACTATGTCCTGTATATATATATTATATACATCGTGACTTGCGAAATGTTACCACTACCACTGCCGTAGAGTTTCTGTCAGGACAAACTTTCTCATAAAATAATATAACTAAGAACGGTAAATCCCTCTAAAATAACCTTTCCTATACACTATCAATTACGCGTCGCAGCAACTTATATTACGACCACACGAAACGGCGAAAAATAACACATTTAAAACCGCATTTTTGACACTATTATTACGTCGCGATTTAATCTGTACAGTGCATATATATATATATATATATATATATATTTAAATGTACATACAAAGTCTTAAGTATAAATAGTACATAATAAAAAATTATATTTTTCAACGATTTGATCAATTTTTTATTTGAAAATAATCGATCTCTTATAGTTTATAATATTCTAAAAGGTTCAACGCTCTCCGATACAATATGTTGGCGAATGTTTTCCTATTTAGAATTCGTCAAAAAAAAAAAAATATATATATATATATGCATGTATGTACTCCAGACAGATTCGATTTGTTTTATATATGAAATAGTCCTAGTTTTAATAAAAAAAAAAAAAAAAAAAAAAATACAATTTCCTCGAACACGACCTCTAAAGGGTCGGTACCGTATATATATATATATATATTTACAGTCCCTTCCAAAATAACATTGCCCCTGTTACGGGTCTCTAAGTAGCCTCTTATATCCGATTCGAAATTGTTTCCCTTTTGCTCTCCCCGTTTCATGCCAAATCTCCGGGTTTTCTTGACGGTATTATTTGTTTGCAGCAAATCCTACAAATAATGATTTATTTCTAACGTTTGTAATAGCCCTCCGCCGACAATAACGAACGCCGTAATAGGGGATATATCAGCACAGAAGTTCTATTGACATTATACCAAACGAATAATTGGCAGTACGCGCGGTACACATCGCATATATGGCAAATTAACATTGAATCGTATAATGTTATTTCGAACAATCGAACGTTTAACGCGTACACTGCAACGAGTGAGAAATAATACAATCGTATATATATATATAGGTACCTATATAATATAATAAGGGTTGTCATTACATCTATTATTATTAGATTTTTTTAGGTACACGAGTATATTACCGCCAACTGATTCTGCTGTACAGTCTAGTCCCATCTGATAAGAAATCGCGGTAGGTAGATATTTTTCCGGTATTTTTCAAACAAGCGGACTATTATTATAATACGTCTATCAAATATAAAAAACGAGTGTTATTTTTAGGTGGGTATTGATTTAGACCAACTCTACCCACGTAAATTGTTTTTCAGGCTCGACTTGGACGTTTTTCAGACTCGATCAGGTGTGCATTCGGGTTGTGGGACATAAATAATATGATAATGCGTATTGTTTATGCAAATGGCAAATCTATAATGACGGAAACATTAATTATATTCAGTGCAGTGGAAAACCGTCGGATAACACGGATTTCAATTGTACGTTTCCTTTGCGGACCGACCGCCGACGGAAGGAATACACTCGTGATTATGCGTCTTGGAAATGCGGTCATTTTCTCTTTAAAGGATAGGGTGGGAAACTAATGCCGCCGCCGTCGCCGGGTAATTACCGTTAAAAACAATTAGCCAATGAGAAGTCCTTCTAAACGAGTTTTATGTATATCTCGTACGCGCGCAACAGATTCCCTTTATATATATATATTATATACGAAACGCGATACTAAACAATTGTCGGTTATTTCGCCCCAGGGAAACAACCGCCACACTCCCTTCAACTTTTCAGTTTAGACGTTTTCGTATATATATATATTTTTTTTTATCTCAAACAAAATAGTAAACTTATAAAATATAAAAAATCGTAAAAAAAAAAAAAACGTGAAATTGAAATAACCTTGATGGAAATACGCGTGTAAACCCACGAAACGCTTTTTAAACCGCATATATTATGTATATATAATATATAGGTACCAGCTATACCTCATATCGGAAGATTTCTGCGATACACTCACCCACACGATTGACTATTATCAATTAAATACTATTATATATTGCGTAATATGATATATTGGGCATTTTACGTTGCAGAAAGAAAAAACGAATCAAAACGATATTTTTTTTTTTCTACACGATATTATAATGTAAGTAACTTTTTGACATTGTTCCAAAATCGCCGATGCATATTTAATTGGAATCCTCGTATATATACATGTTACGTACGATATAGCCGCACCCGTTTTTTTTCTCGCTATATGCTGATTTCCCTTACACGCATTATCGTATAATATATATACACATATATACATGCGTAAAAAAAAGGAGAGAACAAAAGAAAGAGGAACCTTCCATAAAGAAACGAATTTGTCCTCCGTCGTTACTCTACTGTGTATGAATATTTTCCGGGTCATTCAACATTTTCTCCATTCTAGCGCGTACTCATGCTGCATCCGATTTATCGGAGGAGTCACCCTCCCCATATGTATATACTCGAAAAAAAAGTATGATAATAATAATAAAAAATAAAAATAAAAACATAACATAAGCAACCCCCAGGATTCATTTTTCGTTTATTTCCGAACAAGTATACCTATATATATATATAGGTATACTTGTGTATATATATACTCGCGTATATGCGCGGCATCGTAATATAGCAACTTCTCGTTACGCTCCTTGCCGCCGTCTTATCACATAAGTTCTCATCTTTCTCAGGTGATTTTCAACCTCATTTCACTTCGCGCCCCATCCCCTACGGCACGTAATTCCCATTCCGGCTATTACTTTTAAACTTTTATTATCAAATGTTCGTCGTCTCTCCAGTTTCCTTGATACAAACTTTCTCACGTTTTAAATTTACCGGTTATTTTTTCCACGACCACCCCCGCCTCCCACGCAATATTGTCGTCACAAACTTCCTACTTCACTCCACCTGTTGAATATAGGTACATGTATAATATAATATATATTATATACCTACTACAGTATATAACGTTATTCTTATTTTCATTTTTTTTTTCTCGACTTTAGGTATCCCATAGTACATCCTTCCCCCAAGCTGCTATATTCGAGATAACTCTGTTTTTATTTCGTTTCTTATTAATATTTAATGAGAATTCGTTTTATTTCTTCTTATTTTTATTTATTACTCATGCACGTGCCACATATACATATATATATATATATATAAATTCTTCACTTTTTTTTCCGTTTTACTTTTTTTTTTTTTTTTTTTTTTTTTCCCGTAAGTCGTCTTTTCGTTCTCTTATATTATAATAATATCTGTTTTCATCTTCCCACTCCTTTCTGGTATATATAAATATATAGAAAGAAACGATGGGGGTGGGGGCATTGAATGAGAAAAACTTTTTCGCTTGCTTTTGCCAAGCGTCGCGCGGAATTGCATTTCGTAATTTATGACTTAATGTGTTGCCTTCAAAAAACCCACTCACCAAACTCGATCTTTCTGTGCCCCGCTATCTCTTATTTATTTTTCCAATCCAACTCCCTAAACCTCTCCACTCTTGCTGCTGCTGCTGCTGCTATCACATTGTAGCGCATCCCGCGCGATTCCTGGAACGTAATTAAGAACAAGTCGTTTAAGTTGCGCGTATCGCGGAAAAAATCTTTACGTTCCCCGAAACACAATGCATTATTATTATATAATTTCTTCTCTATACCCATTCCTCTCCCGCCGAATAGAACCGTTATCACCGCAATGAGGATTCCGAAATTCAAATCCCTTAAATTGTGTCCTATATATATATAGTTATAAAAACTAATTTATTTTATATGCATTTTCGTTTTTACAAAAATCTATTAAAAAACTCTCGAAATCATTATACAAAATTTCATGAACTGAAGTTTTTCAGATACATTCATAAATAATAGATAATAGTTAGTATCTGCGCCTGAAGTGCATATTATATAATAGTCAGTATTATCTATAATTAATTAAATAATTAAATATGAAAATACGAATGCTAATGAATATAATGTACATATTATAAATTATAAAAATATATGCATATTATTATCAAAGATAAAGTCAGGAAATATTAAAATTAATGATGGCTCGTTCGTTTTCACATATTATTACATTTTCGTCAAGCCGACACGTGTTTAACAATATACGTATAATAATATATTATAATATGTTATAATGATTTATGGGCGTACCTATAAAACATTTCAAACAATAATAAAAAGAAATTCCTGAAATTTCGTTGGGGTGTTCGCCGCGAGGACGTCCTTGCGTTTCAAAGGGTCGCGAAAAAATTAAATAAAAATCGGGGTTGGCCACGATGAAAATGTTAAGACGAACACAGCGCGACACGATATATTCTCGCGCGATCCTTGATGGCGTTGACGAGCCCCGGCCGCGTTTTAAACCAATAGATCGACTTGCGGTGTATATATAATACCGTATATATACCACGGTTAGGGTTAACGCGCAGTTCATTTTTAGCAGTTTTTTTTTTTTTTATTTTGAGAAGTATAGTGTAATACGGCGCGGCGTTATCGTCCGTGTCCCCTCGTTAGCCTTCGGGGAATTGCCCGGGTGGTTTTTATCACTTTCTGTAAAAAATGGATTGTCATCATCATTTACGCGCGGGGAAAGCCGGTGCGCGTGTGTAAGACCCGCGGGACGAAAGAATTCCAGTCGTGAAATTATAAGCGTACTATATACTACTTTTTCCCATTTTTTTTTTTTTTCAGGAGGTGATGTGGGGGAGGTGGGATTTTTTTTTTCCCACCCCCGGCACTACACATCGTTCCACCCCGCCAAAACTGACAGTGTTATTTTTCCACCGATTCGCACGATGCAGTTTCTATATATTATATATAGGTATATATCTATACACTGCAAGTGTACGTCGTCGTCGCGTAGTAATAACTAAAAGTTGTCGTTGTCTTTTTTTATATATATATATTATATTTTCTATATACACTGTACACACATATACATATAATATATATATACGTACGAAGAAAAAGGAACCGTTGTACATTTTCCCATGAGGATCTTTCGGTGTGTAAATATATATATATATATATATATATCGAAAATGTGTGGGTTTTTTTTTTTTTTTTTTTTTTTTTTTCAGAGGTCCCGAGGTCGGCCGAGCGTAAAGAAAAGCTTATACCACCGCGCCGTCATTAACGTTTTGCGGCGCCCTTTCTGCAGCTATCCGTTCTGCGGGGGCCATAGTAAATCATTTAATCTCCGGTCGACGGGACCCCGATGTGCGCAAACGGGACGTGAAAATTTTTTTCGATATAGGGTGCGTGTTTTCGACCTGCCCCGAACCCCCGCAATAGTATAGTTGTAGCAGTAGTAATAATATTATTATTAAACCGTGTAAAAAATTTCGTTATACTACGACCCCACATCGGAAAATCCCCACCCCATCACCCGGATTTCCTTTCGTTTTTGGATAATATTATAAAAAGTGTTTTACTTTAATATAATATACTGCAGTACATGCACATTCGGTGGGTAAAAGCGCAAGTGAACGCGCCGTTTAAAAACGAAAATATATATTTCCGGCACTGCACCTACATACGACGTAATACTATTTGGACGTGGTATATTCGTGCTTCGTGTGGATTGTGAAGGTTAAAATAACTAGGTATAGTAGTTAGCTTTAAAAGCTCTAAAAAGCTATTTCTCGGCGTCTTGTCGAGTTATTTTAATTTAACGTTTTACATTTTTAACGCATATTTTTCGTTCTTTTTGTGGTTTCGATAGTATGCATTTCGTTATGTGACCGATAAATAATAAAAATATACCAATAAATCAATATTGTATATTGGTATATAGTCTATTTAACTGTTTCATTTGATTTGATTAAGACGTTTTGTGGTATACTTATAGTTTATACCGCTTTATGAGCATGCAAAACTTTAATGTTTTATGTTGAATAGATACGCGGTGGACAAAACTATATCGATAATATTAAATGCGAATATTGTTGATTTATTGAGTCGAATGATATACTTCACACTTTATCTATATGTGTTTAGTGGTGACATTATGTTTTTTTATATACTAAAAATACGCATAGATAGAAAACGGTAAATAAATCACTATAAACCACATATTAAACACTAGAAGATTTCCAAATGGTTAAAATTTCCTAAAAAAAATTTCAAAAAATAATCAGGTAAATTTATTTTTATTTTTTTTAGAACATATTATATTTTATTTGTGCCCAAATATACCAGGGACATTTTCAAAATCTAAAGTACGAGCAAGGCGAAGTGTATGTACTTAACGGAATGGGTCTAGAAATGTTTTCGAAGCGGCGTTGAATATTTTACGGGAATTTCATTGTCGGACAATATAGTGTACTCGGGAGGCGGCAATAAGAACACCGAATGGCCATTTCGCCCGTGCCATATCGTCACGCCGGACGGGCGAGCGACCGTTTTATCGGCTTTTGCCGGATTTTTATGTCTTACTGTAACGGTCCGGGTCGCCCTCGCGGATTTCCTACGATGTTCCCAAACACGCACGAGTTTTATTGCGCACCATCAAATCTCAATCAAGAGTCAATTTGCCGGATCGGCTGTTCGAGACGGCGTTTATACCCGTTTATGGTTGATTTATTATCGCGAGAGGAATTTTAAAATAACCACTCCGAAATTAAGGAAACCATATTTTTAAATACGATAAAAAAAAAAATCAATACGCACATAAAGCAATAATATATTTTATTCCGTCGTCTTTAAAGGCGAATAAAATATAGACACATACATTGTTCGACCGAATTCAATGAAATACGTCGAATTTCGTTTACGATGATATCACGTCTATAAGCAAAAACTTGAGAGTTATTGTGTTTTCATAGTAAAAAAAAAAAAGAAAAGGTAAATATTGTTTTCCTCTACGTTCACGATGCTGTAGCTGTAGTGTAGGGATGATTTGATTGATACGGGTTAAACGATTTAATATAATCTATGGCCTTAAGTTTGAAACGTATCGTAGGTATATGGGGAAAAAAAACAAAATGAGACAGAACTATACCGGAAAGCTCGACAACGGTATATCGAAGTAAGTTTTCGAAATGTGACTTTTGGAAGGTCGACATTTATAAAATCGAATTACAGAATGTGATCATGTTTTTCGTAACTCGACGTTCGTATTAATAATAATAATAATAAAAAGTTTACACAAACGTACAAAAAAATAAATAACGTGATCGATAGTTATTCGGCGGTAATTAGCGATGATAAATTTTGATCAACAGGACCGATATTAATATATAATGCATGCCTTCGAAAATACGCAAATAAATACTTATCCTCTAAAAATGAAAAATCTATATAAAAAAAATCAACGATTTTTTCGAACTTGCGTGTTATATCGGCGTGCAATTTAATTCGCGTTTTCGCACTATACACTCTCCTATAATGACCGTCTGATACTGCACGAAATATTATATATATTATTATTTTATACAGGTATATAATGTATATAATATACATATTATATGGACGGCGCCCGGGTAAAAGGGAATAAATAAATAGGTACAAAAACACTATATTTTCGGGAAACTAAAAAAAAAAAAAAAAAACACCAAAAAGTTGAAATTTTATCAACATTTTTGCTAATGAACTTACAATGTTTGTTGTTTTTTCGTGCGTGGATTATTAGAATCTAAATAAGAATTTGATGGTAAAAAAAAAAAAAAAAAAAAAAACGGAAAAATATATTAAAATGGGCAGATTCCGGTTGGCTTTTACTCGGGCACGTATGTATATAATATTATATATTATATATTATATTAATATCCTTTATTGGATATAGGTACCCCGTGCACGAAAGCTGCGTGTAACCGCCGGTGTGCGGCTCCATATACGAGCCGCGTAGTGCGTGGGCGGTGGCGCGGAGAAGGCCGCGGCCGCGCCGAAGAAAAGCGCCGCACGCACGGCGCGCGCGGTGAAAACAACATGGCGCCGCCCGACTCCGCCGCCCGCGTTCGAGCCCTCGGCGGCGCGGTCCCTTCCGCGCTCGCGGCGACGACGGGCGTATATAATGTGTAGCACAAAAGCGGGGGCCAGTCTCCGTTCTAGCGGAATTTCGACGTCGGGGGGTCGTCCCGGCAGCAGCGAGCGAGCGACTGATGAATGTTTGTAATTATAACAGTCAGACCCGTCTAATTTCACCGAATACACACTCGCTCGCGCCCTATACAGTATCCAACACACACACACACACCACTCCCCGTATATATATATATATGTGTGTGTGTGTGTGTGTGTGTGTGTGCGTGTGTGTGTGTGTGTGTGGTGTGTGTGTGTGTGTGTGTGTGTGTGTGTTTGTATTATACACCCATGTATCCGTGGCGTTCCCGGGGTTACCGAATATAATCCCCGAAAGTTCCAGAGAGAATCTAAACTTGGGAAACTACATCATCCTCGAGTCCGCGCCGTGACGAAACTGCGAGCAGATGGATTAAAATATATATAATTTCCCCGCCGTCCTCACATATTATATACCATCCCACCCCCACACACACACACGTCACCCGGGCGTGGTAATTTCATCCAAAACAATGTTAAAACATTATACATTATCTCCGTGACCCCACTGAAATTATTAATTGATACCGTTATATTATATAATTTTTTTTTTTTTTTTTTTTTAATCGAAACGCATTAGGTTATCTATCGTATCATCTATATAATAAATGTTTCGTATTTAGGATTTTTTCTAAAGCGCTGCAGTGAACAAGTGGTGAATAGCAAATAATATATATATATATATACGCAATATAGGCCGGAGACGTGTTCGGAAGCTGATTAACCTATATATATCAATATAAAAACAGTTTGTCGATTAATATGACTATATTGTAAATATATGCCAAGTTCGTCACTAGAATAAGGGCTCATTTCACAGCCTATATATATTATACGTATAATGTTTAGTACATAACGCACTGGAATTCGAAAAAAAATTAAGAGTCGAACCGTTAGACTAACATAGATATTCATAAAAAATAAATGGACATAGATTTATATGGATTTAGTACACTTCGAACCTTAGGGAATTGTAGAAACACTATTATTGGTTAAACAAGCAAGTTCGAGAAAAGACGAAATATTTCAGTTGAATTAAAAGTCAGTATAGTTTAATGTTTATTGTACTTAGAAGTTCGGAGAAATTTATTACACCGTTTAGAAGTTTATATAAGAATGCAATAACATTACATACGCATATACCGATGTCTGTTTGCTAGAGTTAACAATAGTTAAGTCTTTTGGGTATTAACTGTATAACTTTATATAGAAAATACCGTAATTATCGTATATTTCAATGTATGTATTGTAATGTAATTTTTTTTAATCTGTCGATAAACACTGCAGAACATCGTGGATTCCAAATTACATTGACTCGTATTACAATAACATCTAGGATGTAAAATGCATTCGACAATTATCAAAAAAAAAAAAAAAAAATGCTCCAATCAAATCTGTTTAAAAATGTGTACAATATAAATTATATAAATATGTAAAACCGAGAAATAAGGATTTTTTATAATTGAACATGTGAATAAATAGGGGAACATACCATGACAGAAGCATGTCAACAAAAATCTGTATACTTATAATATATACTGACAATTAATTTAATTAAACATTTTAACTACGCTATATTTATATAATATATATGGTAATAGAGCTATAAATAAGCAATTTATTTGTGCATAATATATAATATGCTCAGAACATTCAATTATATATGCAAAATGAGTTTGTAAATATAAAATTTATACAGACACATCTTGATTGGAATTTACATCTTGTTTGAAGCTGACTCTGGTTTCGCGCAGAACGAAAAAAATATACGAAATCGTAAACATCATCCGAGCTCTAATTAAAATATATTATAATTTTAGCACAAGGGAGATCTATCCTAGTCATTCCCCCTGGTGAACACGCCACGTGTCAATGCAATGAATATACAACATTCCCCGCATATATAGTACATACGAGTATATAATAGTGTATAGGTACAACATATAATACGAATACAAATAAAATAATTACACATAAAAAATCAAAATCAATATTTCACCAAGTACTACCTGCAGCCTACTTAGCATATCGTGATATATGAACAGTGCGCTTTGTACACACTTCATAAAGATTTTCGAGTTGAAATCGAAGCCGAACTAGTATTGAATTATAAACGAGATAGGTCGTATTATTTTCATAGCAACTAATACCATCCAACATAGTATTAGATTTATCAACATCTAGCGACTGTACACGTGTGTAAGTGCACAAAGATATAGTTGCAATCACTTGTATTGAATTCGCTTGTATGCCGTCATATAAATCATCCAGTTCAAGACTGTGACAAAAATCCAAAAAATGAGTTTACTACTCTATCTTTTATTAATAAATCAATTTGATTCGAAAACATAATAAAAAAAATTGGATAAATTATTATCCGTGAATACAAATATCACCCGATTCGTTTTAGAATATAATAATATACTCTTGCCTATATAGTCTTTATAAAATTATTTATATTCGTTATCTTCGCCTTGAAACAGTACCCATAAGGTGTTGCACTCTTGAACTGGACGGTCAATAATATAATAAATATATTTTCATAATGATAATATTATTATTATTATGCATTTTGAACCGTTCTTTGTGGAGGATATTATAATGTAACGCGTGCATCATCGGATAAAAATGTCTACGTTTCTTTTGTTATCGCCTTGAACACCCATTATATACTATGCATATATATATATATATATGAGGTCTGAAATATCTAAATTCTCTACATGGGTACACGATGCAGATGCATTTATAAACATTTCGAGAAAGACCCGCGAGTTACATGTAAGTATATATATATATATAAACGTGGACGAGAGGATAGAAACGAAATATAATATAGAAGAACAGTTGTTCTTTTTTCTTAAGTGAATGATGATTCGGCGTTTTATTAATACATACTCAGATTAGAGGGTCTTTCGTAATTACAGGTTAATGGTGGATTGGCGTTTTAAAACCATTAAGAACACACGTATGGATATTATAGGTACACACACAAACGCGCGCAAACCGAGCATATGCGTGTAACATATATAATAATACACACACGCGTGTAAAATAGACAACGATGAGACGATGTAGAAATCAAGTTATAAAAAAAAAATAAATAAATATAAAACACGAATTGTATATCGTAATGGTTTTTGAAGTACGCCGTGCCACACGTGTTAATTTTTAATATATATTATATACCTATAAGACGCGCGCGATTCGAATAATCAGATAATATGCCGACTTACCAATTGTTGACTTGAAGTATAGTCAGACCAGTGTCTTGAGCAAGTTGTTTTTTCTGGTCTTCCGATGGGTAAGGATGCTAAAACATAAAAAAAAAAAAAAAAAAATCAAGTTAATCCATAATAATATCTCACAATGGTATGTAAAGTGTAAAATATACTAGCTAGGTTAGAGATACATATTATTATTATAGTGAGCCTGTATTTATGGGGATCCGCGTGGGATAATTGCTTTTGGTGGTAAAAAAAAATTTTAAAATTACCAATTCGTGAAATTTGTAAGTTAACGTTATAATTGTATAAAATATAATGTACATACGTCTGTACTAGGTATTGAAAAATAATATTGGTAAACGTTACATTTTCAATGAATACTAGCCAAATAGAATGGTAAATGTTAGGTTTACTTCGTTACTAGGGTTTATAAATTATTAAACTCGAGAGCAAAGATAAACAATTGGATTTACAAAACTTGTGAAACTAATAGTACCAGCTACCCAGTAAATTACACATATAGATATATATACGATCGTATACATAACAACCACGTGCTCGCTGGTTTTCTTGTGATTTGATCGTAAATCGCAAAATATCCGAGAAACGTGTATTTTCTATAATATGTTTCTGTACTTTTTTTTTGGGGGGGGGGAAAGGAGAGGAGGCATTTTTTGTAGCCCTCTGGCGCCAAATCACATAAATACTGTTCTATAATTAACCGTGTAAATATATTGTATATTATATTTTTATACGTATACGGTTCGCACCCGAAATCGGATAAAATCAGTGACAGTGATCAGTGCTCGCGCGTGCGATTTATACACATATTATAGTATAATATAGACGATGTAATTGATAGAGAATTTTTAAAAACGGATACGTCGTCAAAACGTGTTTCCCCCCCCCTAATTTTTCCCGTTTACACGGTTATATATTATATACGTATATATATATATGTACCTAACGAGATCGTGTTCAAATAAGCTCGGGCACGATGACGACGTTTTAAACCGAATTATAAGAGAGAGAATGAACGTGAAAAAAAAAAAACGGTTCGCAATTGGATCCGGAGGCGTTCTGAGCCGCCCACTTTTGACAAGTGACTCCGAGGTATAGAGGATATGTTATTCGTTGTATAATGATGCGTTGTCGAGGTCGCGTGCTCTATACGACATCTCCATTATTCTTGTGGAAACATCACGTATACAATAAAACGTGAATAGGAAGGGAAGAAATCAGGAATATCAACGCCTCACTCCACTTTCACGCTCTCTCTCTCTCTCTCCCTCTCTGAGAAAAGTAAAAAAAAAAAAAAAAACAACCAAATAAACGAAAAAAAAAAAAAAAAAACTGTAACCGTTGCCGTTTCCGTTGCATCGCCACCCGTCTCCGTCGTCATATCGATGTTTCGCGTGCGAATTACATTCTCGACTTTGTAGGCGTATATCCTCCTCCACACACTGTTATATTATATATATTACACGCGCGCGCGCGCGGAGGCACCATTAACGCCCAAACGGCACGTGACATTCGATATATCAGACTCGACGTAGTATAATATAATAATACATATATATATATATTAGATACGTATAAACAAATTATTTTTAGAACAAAAATACATGATAATAATGAGAACTGCACACGCATCACGGAAACGCCGAGGTCGATCCCGCTATATATATATATATATATTGTACAGGATATAATTATTTACTACGACCATAGTAGGCAATATATATATATATATATGTATATACTATACGACACGAGAGTAGGTGACGGATTTTGAAATTTCGTCTACAGACTATGGGTGATATGTAACGTATTACGTACGAGAGAATAACATGTTGGAAACACAATGCAATATATAATATATATCTAGACCGACTTCGTGGCTGGAAATCAAATGCATTTCTAATTTCACCAACGGAATATCTCTGGTTCGTCCATCGTCGGGATGTTGTAACGGTAATATTGCAGTTAGCGGCAAGCTCATGATCCAAAGCGGTCTCCCCCCCCCTTCCCACCAACAGCTATTTCCCCGTATATTTAGAAAAATTAAAAAGGTTTCGAACTAATTATGGGTAATGATGCGTTACGTAGGTAACGTATCTGTACGATCGACTTATCGTGCCATCCACAATGTCAAATAAAATATGGCAATTTCAAAAACCTGCAGGTCATTCTGTCTGATGCAGAGTTCGCCGGGACGACAGCTGCCGCACACCGTATGTCTCCGCCGTCGGACACGCCTACGGTTAACGGTGTACTTTATTTATACCCTATTTGCGCGAGTTTTAGATTATTAAATGGAATTATTTCATTGTTCTGGACGAAAGTGTATCGTTACAATTGGTATTAATAAATATAATATGATTACAACGACGAACAATGTAAAACGTATGTACGTATGTATATATATATGAGTTAGAATGTAAAAATTAATAATATATAATACCGGAATATCGCGGGGAGTCAAGGATCTCTACTCAGTAAATACTCCAATATATATATATAATATATAGGACATAGGTATACATAATGTATTACACAAACGCCCTCTAGGGGGAGGCGAACAAGTCCACTTGTTACTCGAGCTAAAAATATATTATTTTGTTTTTCTATTATACGTATAGGTATTAATAAGTAATGATTCAATAACCAACAAAAGTTAATATTCAATGGAATTGAAACGAAAGAAAATGTATTAAAAAGAAAAAAGTGTATTATTACATAAGTTTATATCATTCCGTATATAATCTACAATGTAAAAATTAAAATACATAATTTCTTAACAATACTTTAAGACCATATTGAGTATTATTATTACAATTTTATATATAGGTATACATAATGATATAGGGTGATGATGAATTTTCAATTTTTTTCTGTACATTCAATGCAATTCTAATCTAGTAAAAAACCTACCATTCAGGTTCAGAAATTCAGATATCTAATTGTTTCATTTCTTTTTATATTGTAGTATATTAATAAATTTTAAATTTTATCTAATTTTCAAGTTCATGATCGATATTTGCCTGACAAAAATATTATCACTCAACATGAACAATTATAATATTAGGTTTTAACAATATTAATTTATCTTCCCCTTAGTAAAATGTACAAAAATATATAAGTATTATATATGTATACAATAACTATATTAATGGGAAGGTACTAAGTTTATTTCAAATTAATTCAATATCATTTTTGCAATCAAAAAAATTTCATAACAGACGACATCACTCGTATTTCTATAAATAAATGTTGAATTCTGGAAACAATTTTTCGTTTAGGAGCTATAGTTAAGTATCTATATAGGAATTTTGGAATGAAGAACTTTTTTGATTGCAATTTAATTTTAGATGGACTTTTCGGAGGTCATTCTTTAATTTTCATACGAAAAACGGAAAACTATCTTTTATGACGGACATTTTTGTGTAAATCGGAAAAATACCAAATAAAGTTGTCATGCTTACTATATATTACTAAATTAACGTCATATAACTCCGATCAAATAGTTTAAATTCAATATAATATCCACTACCAGTATCCTACCACAGACGCGAAGTGCATCCACCCGTTATACTTATTCTTCGCAAATTTTTTAGGTTGCCCATAAATCCTATCTCTAGTCGTGTACCTATACAAACAAAAATAATGTTTTTAATTTGATAGAAAATGTATTTAAACTCGGAAAGGTATTAATAATAAATACGTAGAGGGGCGCACAAAATGTCGAAACGTCCAATAAACGCGTCTATAAATTGCTTCTAGAAAAACGTTGGTACCTACTAATAATTTAAAATTTAAATTGCTTCTCCTATTCTATAGAAATTCATACGAGCGTCTATATATTTAATACGTGTTGTACATATACATAAACAAACAAATTATTCTGTTCGGAAAATGATATAAAATAATAATAATCGAATTCGTATAACGTATAGTAGGTAGGTAGGTACACGCTGTATATGTTATTATTATTATTATATTTTATGTATAGACGTATCGTAAAGGGTGGTATGTATACATATATATATATATATAGGTATCGTGCAGCAATAAAATCACGATACGATATGCCGGGAAGGAATTTTCTATCATTTTCATAACATGATGTATACCCCCTTTTTGTCGGTAGACGAGACCAATAACGATCGAGGAAGAGGTTTTCTTCCTTTTTTTTTTATTTTGTATCCCCGTATATAGCTCGTTGGAAAAGCAATAAAAGCATTAAAGCATTGCCTATATAGATGGACCGATGGGAATATTGGTTCCCCTCTTTTCACCGCATATTTCCCTATCGGTGTAAGGAAATAAATATATACAAGCATATAAAAATAGATGGAAGAATGTGCGCGAATATTTTACAGGACGACAGTTCTATGTGCGTGTAATAGTGTAACTCAAAATTCCAAATCTGTGATTCGAAAATATCCGAAAGGCAATAATAATAAGAATAACAAATGTATATAATATACTTATACTATACACTGCTGTTACACCAGATATATATATATATATATATATATATATAGTACACGTACCTATAGAAATAATAAATATCAAAATTCGTTATTCTATAGGATTTTTTTAAGTGGTTAACAATAATTTATTATTATTAATTCTGCAATATATATATTACATTATAGTTATGTTGGTGAAACGGAAATAATGCCGAGAATTGTAAAAAGAACCTGCGATAGGCCCTGATCAGGTTACATTCGACCGAAGACATAATATACGTATATTAATACGCCTCCCCCCTCAAAAAAAAAGAAAACATTAATATTTTTTAATCTTTGAAATAGTTATTTCACGATAATTTAAAGATAGCTCTAAAAATACCGTTATTATCATTATATATAGGTATAACTCCAATCATATAACCTTGCGAATTCTGAGGGCAGAAAGCAGCCGACTTGAAAAACTTACACAACCACACGATTTTAAAATGTTGAACTGTTAACGAATTATTATTAATTCGTGTTTAGATGTGCAATCAAGATATACTCTACTACTATACCTAACCTATATAATATATATACTTATAGTTAAATATATACCTACGTACAGTGTTGTATTTTTTCTGGGGGGGGGAGGTCCAAAAAGTATTGAAAACCAATGATTTATGTTAAAATTATATATGTTACTGTCTTTGGAGACAAAGGACTGTTGTTAGACTGTTGGTAAAGGAGGTGGGGATTTCGTGGTCCGTGCATTATTATTATAAATAATATTTATTCAAAATATTTCATTTGAATTTAGAACTTTTCGAAATTTTAACATTAAATGCACTTAATTTTGATATTTTCAAAATATTTTGTACAGTATGGATAAGTGTGATCATTAATAAGAATGAAAAAAAAAGAGTAACAAAATAATTTTTTTAACATTGCATATTTTTTCTAGTTATACATTTTTTAACAGTAATATAAAAAAAAAAAATGGTGGTTTTTGCTTTTAGATTATTTTAAGATATGTATTTGAAAACTAAGAATATTTTTGTTTAATATTTAAGTATAAGTTTACCTGATTAAAAAGTTAACAGTTTTTGACAGAAATACTACATAAAAACAGACTAGAATAGGTTATAAGATTTATAAAATATAATATTAGAACATTAATTTAGTATACTTTTCAGTTTTGATTGATAATTTAATTTATTATTCCTTAGTATGGTAATAAATTATAAAAGTACTAAAAACCAAAATATAAAACATATAATAATATAATTTGTCAAATTTTGATTACCAAAAAACTCCATGCACATTTTAAATTATTAAATTATTTTAAATAGTAAATAAATAAATTCAAAATTCGAATATTTGTTTAAAACATTTTTAATACAATTTTATAATATATATATATATATATTTTAATTATTATTAAAATCTTTTTTTTAACTTTTTTTTTTTTTTTGAAGCTTGAATAAAATATATACTCTATGAAAATACTCTATGAAACTTTCAAGTATTTAAATCTAATATTTTCGGATTTATGAGGAAATAACAATTATTTTAACCTATATTTTTCGATAGTTTTTTCTAAAATATATTTAAAAAATCGAAAAATTACCTCTTCAAAGTACCTTCTGATGAAATGTGCTAAAAAATGGGTACGCATGAAAAAATTAAATATAAAACAGTCCCTAAAATATTCTGATTTTCGTACTACACATTAATACATTTTTCCTTCGAATGACCTTTTTTTATTTCTTTCATCGTTAACACTATAAATTATAATATGTAAAAATGTATAGAATTTGATTAACACAGTTACTACTTTAGTACTACACATTAAACTTTTCGCACTACACGCAATTTTAGAGCTATTTACAAAGTCATGTCTTCTGGTCGATAAATTACTTACAGAAAAATATATAACAAATAAACATCATCATAAAACGGAAAAATATTTTTGCACCATTCAGAATCCAGAATTTAGTCATTATATTCATTTTTAGGACATTATATAACTATATAGTTATTACTTTTTTCAGTCATCACATTCTATTTCCAAATTATTATTGTTTAAAAATTCAATCTATAAAAATTAATTATATATATTTAAGTTTTTAAATTCAATATTTTTTGGTTCTGAGGGGGAGGGGGTCCAGTACCCTTGGACCCCTCTGTAAATACCCCGCTACCTACATGTATACGTGCGAATGAATAAAGCCAGTGATATATCAATTTATTGTTTTAATATGAACTTAACCTGCACCGGAATATCGTTGTTTAAACACTGATATACCGCAAGCGTGCAGTATCTAAATTTAATTCCGAGGGTCATTTACCAAAAATAAAGACGGTGGGGGAGAAGATGTGTGCGTTTGAAACCGCTGATAAAGCACGAAGATTAAACTCCGAAAAATAGGCCTGCGAGCACGTAGTTCCGTTTTTGAACTGAATCCCAAATATCCACGACGGTCGCTGAATGTTTAATGGGGCCCGATTGAAGCCTCTAGGGGCGCCCCGGGGGTGTGTATCCCCCCACCGTTTTAGGACCCATTACGAATGCCAGTTGCATGACCCTTTTAACCAAAGTGAGATGGAGAAAGAGAGAAATTGAGAGAGAGAGAGAGAGAGAGAGAGAGAGAGAAACAGTGGTAACAGTGAAAGCAAGTAGTGAGATAAACATTTTCAGTCGTATACCCGCGGGAACCCACTGCCGTCGTCGTTGGCAAAGTCAAAAAGGACAGGTTGATTGCGCATATAATACAAACCACCACCGTATAATATATTTATACCTATATATAATAATATATTCAAATGTGATTGAATAATCCGAATCGTTATTATTATTATTGTAATCGTGATTTTAGAGATACGGAATTAAATTATTTATACAAACGGCATAATTGGCTATAGGTACCTACCTATAAATTGGAGGTGAGCATAAATTTAATATTTTTAATAACAAGAGCCCGGTGTTGATGCCCTAAAAACCTATAAAAATGCCCTAAAAAAAATGTATTTATGACCTAAAAACTCTAAAAATACTCCAAAAACTTACAAAAATACCTTTAAACATTTAATTTATAAACTAAAAACATAAAAAATACCTTTTTTTTTTTTTTTAAAGTTATTATTTTATTAATTACAATTAATATACATGCATATTAAATAACTAAAATACATACATTGAAATTTGAATTTGAAAATTGGTTTTATGTAAAAAAGAAATATATATAATTATATAATTATAATAATAGTAAACTCGTGAATGTTCTGATGATTACTGGAAAATAGTATAAAAAATTATCTTAAAATGTCAAAAAATGCTAACAAAAAAATGCAAAATAAAAATTAGTTATATATAGATTCGTATGTTATTGAATCATATTTTTAGCTAGAAAAGCATCACCTAAGACATTAAAAAAAAAAAAAAAAAAAAAATGCAAAGGTCATCAACATCCTGGTCTTATTAATAACAAAGAAAAAAAAAATTAGTAAAATTATTTTTATACCTGTTGTTAATTCGAGGAAAAAAAGAAATGTAGAAAAATATACCTACACGATTTTTTTTTTTTTTTTTTTTACATATAGCCTATAATATAATATATAATGATTAAAGTGCAAAATCTTTTCTCGAAAATTGCTATAAGTACTGCATTTTACGTTCTTTATTTACGCGACCAGTAAACCTTCACCATATACCGCTGGTTTTACCAATATCGCGTCATAATTTATAATATTATACCATTTCAAACAATAATGAAAAAAAAGGAAAAAAATGGTCTGAAATTTCATGGAGGAGGGAGGGTATCTGAAAATTCCCAAAACACTACCCCACCTTCTGCCAATGGACTGTAATATGTATTAATATATCGTTTAGGGGAATGGCTTCTTTTTTTTTTTTTTTACAAGAAAATATATAACAAACGACCGCACTCTGCTGTGGATATAATATATATATAAGTATTAAGTATAGAAAGGGCAAAAAAATATTTTACGACAGGATAGAAGCTGTTTCCTCTAACAACTGTAACACACGAGGATTTCCTGCAGCAGAGGAGCATAATATAATATATATATATATATAAACCGCAGCGAACGCTGGCGTCATATAGATGGGCTATTTCGTCCTTCCTCCGCTGGCCAATATAGGAGGGAAAGAAAAGGGTCTTCGGGGAGTCGTGGTGACTATTTCCTTTCCGGATAAGCGACACAGAAATGGAAAAAAAGGTTTTTCTCTCCTTTTTTTCATCTCATTTTTTTTTTTTTTTTTTTTTATTACAATGTAATAGTATATATACGTATATACGTATAAACCGACGACCGAGATGGGAAAGGAAACGCTAGGCAGTTTAAAGGGACGATTCTTAGCGGTCGCATTGATGCGTCGTTGAGTCATTCACATATTCATAGAATCGCCCTTCGCGGAGGCAGTTTTCCTAAGCAATTTCCGCACCCCTCGCTATCCGGGCGATCGCTATCTCGGTGCATATTATGCGCACCTCATCACCATTTCTCGCCTGTTATAATAATTCCGGAGAGTTTGTGCGAAAATCGGGACGAAAACTCATGTGGTATATATACATATTAACCGCATATACGTGTATATATATACATGTCTACAATGTAATAATAATTCAAAAGGATATAATATTATTATTAGGATATTATATATATATATACAAAAAGAGGAGAGAGAAAATCGTATTATTATACAATAAACTTTTACTGCGGGACTTTGTGTGTGTAAAAAAAAAAAAAAAAAAAAAAAAACCGTTTAATATAATAAGTCAAAAAATATATAAATATACGATTATATATTGTGTCGTGTTATGCTATCAATTTGGTAGGTAAAGAATGATTATTTACCCATTACTTTTTATTTATCTGGTGAATTTATCGTCGTTATACGACCGTGTAACAGGAACTCGCCGATCAAAACACGGGTTATTACATCAAGGTAAAGGCCGGGGAATCGTAAAAATCCCATCAAGATGCAATACACGGGGCCACTATATATACGGAAAAATCCATCCGAGGCGGATGTATACGCCATAAAATTCAACCCCTGTTTTAACATCGAATCCTCGATTGCGCCATATACCATAAAGACAACGATTAGAGGGATTCTTATGTTGAAACTTTGGTAGTTTTTTTTTTTTTTTTTTATTTTTTTTTGTTTTTGTTTTTGCCAATTTCGCCCGATTTCAATATTATGTTGAAGGGGTTTACTACGTGGTGTCTAAAGCCAGTGCTTATATATAGGGGAAATGGGTATAATTAAAATCTTATTTGAATAATAAGATTTACGACGAAACAATTAACGTTGTTGTATTATTTTAGGTACTGCGTCGTCGTGCTGCGCGCTTATTAATTCGTTGCAGTATGACCCCGTGCGTAATATTAATAATAATAAAAAAAAATCAATAAACCGTTTTTCAATTATTTATATATATATATATATACATAATACACGTAACATATTATACGAGAATCCAGAAAATTTAAAATACAGTAAGAATTATATTAAAAAAATAAAAAATAAAAATAAATAAATAAAGGCCGCGAGAACAGGTACTGTAATTCTGGTGTCCCAACGCGTGAACGCGATAAAGAGAAAAACCCTATAGGTAGGTACTTTGTTTTTTCCCTTCTCTGTCCAGTGAAATTTACGACGCTATAAAACTAATATTGCATCTGGTCGTAAATCTTGACGGGGTTAGCAAGCTTTCCCGTTATACGCACTTCAATGTGATAGACTCGGCATAAACACGCACTACAGTCATGTATATAAGTGTATAATAATAATAATAATAATAATAATAATGATAATAATAGGTCTTTAAACAAACAGAAATTAGATGGCTAATCAAAATGTAAACTCCATTTATAGATGTGATAAAATAAAATAAATAAAAAATAAATACTTATTTATATAATGACGTGGTACGCACGTTTTGTCCGATATTTTTATACGAATATTTTCAAATTATAAATGAGATTATTATAATACATTTATATACCTACCAATAAAATAAAATAAAAAATATTTTACTAATGAATATTAAACGCTTATTATAAATCAGATATCGAAAAAATAATCACAAGGAATTTAAGGTAGTAGCTATAAATGGATAAATGGATTGTAAAACAATTATATAGTCATTAAATCGATCTAAGGATTGTAAAAAAGAAAAAAAATTGTTTAAATAGGTAGGTATAATATAATATAATAGTAAGTATATCAAAAACCAATATTTTATTATATACATATATAATATATTTATAGGTACTTCTGTTAGGACAATATATATGTAAATGTTATCTATCACCAAAGATAAAGATAGCTAGGTAGGTGTATACACAAGTAGTATTTAAATTTAAAATAATATTATTATTATATGTAGTGTCAGATTGGTTTAAATGTCGTAAAATTTTTGTGGGATAAAAAATACAATAATTTAAAAAAAACATTGTCGATTTTAAATAATACATGTTTATCTATATAAAGTAAATAATAAAACTAAAATGAAGCGATTGAAAAATTTTCGTAACCATCGATAGTCGTTAATTATTATCATTTAACAATAATTATTATTGTTATAATGGTCGTATAAGAATCATTAGAATGACGTTGTCGGGCTCGTCGTCCGACTCCCCGTAAGATAGGCAAGGAAAAACATAGTGTGTTTTATAAGATGTATTCTCGCATTCTTTCCGGAGCAAATAATTAAGGTCGTACGTATAGTTTTTTTTTTTTTTTTGTAAATCCACTACAAACAACTCAAGAATTATTATTATTTATTTATTTATTTTTTTATTAAAGCTTCCGTAAAACATATACATTATAGCTTAACAATTATTATTATTATTATTATTATTATTATTTGATATATTATTTTTGCATTGTATTCAAACGATTGTAATAATCATATACGAATGTATTCCGTTACATTAGCAATAATACGTAGGTATAATGTATATATTATATTATACGAAAGAAAACGAGGTGGTTAATTTATTGATTTAAAAGTTATACACCGAAGTAATAGTTATAATTTCAAGAAAGGTCATTGCATTCGTCTTAAACACATACAAATACTCGTTATATAACGAGTAATCACAATGAAATGCGGTTACCGCCATTGTTGAAAACAATCCCAACGTAAAACGTCCTACAATAGCCAATTAGAATAGCGTCAACAGAGTAAACTGGAAACAAAGCTCGAACAATGGTCATCGTATAATACTTTTTATATTTAAGGTAGAAAATCAGCGCATACCTGAATAACATGCGATACCAATTTATTGGTAAAAGATACATTTTACACGTTGGATACAGGATAACCATTATTAGACTAGTTATACAAGTGCATATTACCTATATTATTATAATAAGCATTAACCTATACGGTGATATCATATTATGTAGAAAATGCCTATTATTGTATAAAGCTGAGGTCAATAGAGGTACATACACACATACTTTTATAATATAATATATCAAATAATAATAAAATTCAATTAGGTACACGAGTACGCATGGAAATTGCAACAAAGTCCATTATTTTATTTCAGAAAACCGCTTCTTTTCAATCGTTTTAAAATACAGAATTTTTTTCGTTTAATAATATACCAGAACAAGATATACAGCTGCATCGAATATTACTATTTAATTTACGGATATATTGAATAAATTAACTCATCTGGATTTAAATGGGCCTAAATTAGAATAAATAACGTATGAACCGAACATTTTACACCGTATATTAGCTATTAACTGCAAATAGAGATATCATGGTACAAAAAAAAAATACTATATAATATTATCACCAAAATATCAGTAAATTCAAATATTATGCTAGTTTTCAATAAGTGCATTGACTTTATTTTTTCTATTTTCACTCAAAAAATATCTCATTTACATATTAGATTCTCAGCGTGGTGATATAAATGTATTAGTTTTAACATGATTTGTATTTTTTATGCCTGTACACATATTTTCAGGTAGAAAGAGTCGACGGAAATCTTGGAATACAGAGGTTTTTTGGTAGAAAATTGGTTCTAACTGGTATTTTACAAAGGCTTCCGATTTTCCTAAAAGTCTTCTAAAGCGCGAAGAAAAACTACCTTTTATAATGCATATATTTTATAAATGTAGGAGAAATAACAAATAAAATTGTTATACTTTTATAAGTACTTTTTTAATACATACTTTTTCATTTCTTTTTTGGCTACTACAATGATTTATCCTTGTTTTCAAATTTAAAATAATAATAACAATAATTCACTATCCGGTCTGAAGACCAATGAGACAAACTTCCACCATCTGAACTTTTTTTTTGAATTTTTGAATTTTTTTTACGTTAAATCATTATTTTACGGCAAAAGATCCAATACCTCTAACATATTATGAATAATTTATGTGCCTACTTGTAATTCTAGCCAAAAATACCAAAAAAAATAAATAAAAATCCGATACGGTGGCCGGGCGAGGGACGAGCTATGGTCGGAATAGTTTTCATGGCTGGTGCACTGTGGAAGGAACGATGGCGACAACGATGGGGAAACAAAGTAGTAAATGGAATACACAACTAAAGAAAGAGTATATTGAAAATCGGAATGAGTATATATATATATATATATATATAGAGAGAGAGAAAGAGAGAGAGAGAGTGTAGTGCGTAGCCCGTTAAATTTGTCCAGTAGAAAAAGGGGATTGAAAGGTTCGATAGGAATTTCAATTCAACCGGAGTGCATTGGACGCCCCGACCGTTCGTCGGGGGGCCAGCAGCGAAAATGGTTCGGCAAAAGAATAATATAAAAAAAAAAAACCCTGGAAAAAAAGGAAAAACTTTAAGACCAGGAGTGGAGAAACTGTGAGCCATTAATCTTGGCAGCCAACAACTGATGTAAACCCATAAATTACTTTCCTCTTTCCCCTTTCCCCTTTCACTCTATCGCCATATACCCTGCTCTTTTTAAAGTTACCCCCTCTCTCTTTATACATCTCCACCCCTCACAATATATAGCGAGATTGAATGCGCGCGGATAAAAGCTCACGTATACATATATATATAATATATATATATATATATTGTAGGTATATACCCGAAGCATATTTAAATGTAATTTTTACTCGTTTAAACAAATATTCAGAGTGAATATATTATTATATTATTCAAATATAATGTATTTATGATACGCATTCCTACAACACGTATATTAAACAAAAACAAATTGATAAATTACAAATATAATTCGATTTCAGTATATGCACAACGGGTGCACGCCGAAAGTGTATTTACAAAGCAAATTAAAATATCCGAAAAATATAATTCAATTATAAATAGGTTTTATCGTGCGAATTGTTCGGGAAAGTGTTGTTTTATTAATAAATCCGAAATATTTTTTATTATAATATACCTACGACATATTATATTTATGGATTTTCACTCATTTGGAATGGGAAAATACTATATTATACGACTTTTCCAGATTATTCATAATTTTAAAAAAAAAACGTATTATACATTAGTAATTAAATAACATAATTATTATGAAATGTAATAATATTGGTACGTCTTGTTCAGTTTTAGGTATTTTAACAATATTATAAAAAAAAAAACATTATGATAAATTAGTAATTAAATAACATGATTATTAAGAAATTCCCGAAAATCTGATCAAAAAAAAAATAAAATAAAAAATTACCGACTATTCCGGGTTTTCAAGATTTTCCAGTTGCATGGCAACCCTGTAACATCATTGGCGGTATGTGGTGTGCACCATCACATGCGCATTATCGTTGAAATATTATATATAAAATTACACTATCTATACGTATACATAACATTAGTATGCGCAAACACGCTTTTAACCAATTAGCAACGATGTCGGAAATTATCTGTTTTTGATCACAACTCCATAGGACTGGTCACACGTATTACATCGACAGGACCGTAATTTATCATTAGATCAAATTTGCATAACACGGCCAGTTAGTTATAAAATTAAGCATCGGAACAAACGTTGGTCTGTGTATTTTATACGTATGTAACCAGTAATATTTTACAACACATTAAAAAACCTATATGAATTGCCAATCACCGCACACAATCTATACGACGCAATGCATTTATACGAAATATAAAAAATAATATATCACACGCACGTGTTGTATATTCGATAAATTCGATAATTTATTACTATTAATTTTTTTTTTATCATCGCCATGATATACGTCCGTTAATATATTATAAATTGTAATATTATCATCGTCGTTCATTTGCATATCAATTCCTGTATGATATATATACTCGTATATTAGACTATAGGTTATAGGTACCTAAATAGAAATATCTGTTTTGAGAAGAAGTTGGTATTTATTATTATTATTATTTTTTTTTTTTTTCAAGAAAATATGTAATTTTATGTTGCATATTGTATTACGACTATATCGTTTTTATGAAAATAATCACGGGTTTTTATGTTAAAATAGCAATGCTATTTTATATCTGAGTTTAAAGGTAGCTATTGTTATATATTAAATGAACACAGTTATTGCAATACGTCCTAATTCATACTATCAATAATAATAATATTATTGTACACATTATTTCGAAAAAGAATTGATTTTTTTTTTTTTATTATCATATTTAAACTTTTATTAGCATATTTATATTTATTGTTGAATATTTTAGTGTCACTTTTGGTACACGAATGTACGTGCCATCGATAACCAAACTCAGAAGCCCAGATTGCTACGTATATTTAAACGAAAGAAGAGAAACTGACGAAAATGTACGATTTTTTTTATAAATTGGTCGTTATTTTTTTTATTCGTGTTTTACGTTGTTTGGTAAATCTTTGCTCGTAAAAGATGATAATAATAATAAGTCCCCCATCTCGAACGCATCACGCTCGTAAACCGTGTAGGTGCAGCGTATAAATGGGATATGCAAATCAAATAAATTCCTAGGAAGGTGGTTAAAAATCCGATTGAAAATGGAGAGAGAGAAAAATAATACAAGTGTTTCGAAAAAGTAGTTTTCTTTTTTAAGAAAAAAACGTAACTTTTGATGTTGCAATTTTTTCTGAAATTTTACTTAGTAACAAGAAATTTTTTAACGCTTTGAAAGATTATAATATCAAAACTATATTTAGTATCAAATATTATTTTTCGTGATATTGTATTAGATAGTATAAAAAAAACAGTATTTATTCTTAATTTAGCAAAATAATATTTTTGTAAATTATGTACAAATATATAATATATATCGTGGCCAAAAAACCTTTTCAATTGTTATATTTTATTCATAATATGTATACTTGATCGTGCGCGTGTATTGCATCAATAATATGACAAATGAAAAGTATAATATAGTTTCAATAGATTTAATTGCCATTAAGAGACCACCTACCATTAATAAATAATAATGTTTACATACTGCTGAACCGCGTATAGTCTCATCTCGCTCGAGGGCCCGTGACGGCGGTTTTGATATACGCAGAGAAGTGAATTGGAGTAATGACAATAATAATAATAATAATAATAATAATATCCGTCTGGGGGGTCCAATTTCATTTAATTTATAAAAATGAAAGACACTAACAATACACACGCAATCGTCGTGTGTACACACATTAAAACAATAATATAATGAACGATCTCGATAAGTATTTAATTTTCATAATACTATGTCCACACTATCGATTTAAAGAGATAATATTATTACATTATACGAGAAAATAATATAGGGCTGCAAATCTGTCAAAATGGGTGCTTTGGACGAAGAAACGACAACGAATTTTCAAAGAAATTTTCATTATCACGAAAATACAATGTAAACGATCAAATATTATCAATTAATTATTTAAATTAATTTATTAAATGAAAATATTAGTGGTACTGTAAACTGGAAAGATTTTACACAAGGATCATTTTATTTTATATGTCTGTACGATTTTTATACATATGATTTTTATACATACAATGTATGATATATATTATACAGTATAATATATTATGGTATAACGACTGTACCTATAAGGTATGCAGTGTGTTTCAATTTTTTCAACTCAGTTATAAGTAATTGCTAAAAATGTTTTAAATATTAGCATAAATCTGAAGTCCATAGGACCAAGTATGGGGAGGAGGGATGGTGAACTTCACGTAGTCACTTGAATAAAAATAGATTTTTTGCCATAAAGGGCAAATTTTTTCAATATTACTTAAACAAAAAATGTTCTAAATATTGACATAGGATAACATTTGGGGGCAACTTTACACCACCCACCCCTGCACGATTAAAAATTTATTTTTTTTTGCCATGCGATTGCATATTGTCAATTTACTTTCATCAATTCAATTTCCATTCATAATTTTTTTTTTTTTCAATACACCCAATTGTATACTTAATTCTGTGTTCCTTAAATTAATAGACAGGTTCTGTTCAAATTGGTATTTCAGCTCTTTCGTCTCAAATAATTTTCAATGATGCATATTTTTGTTATTATTTTGTAAATTTTAATTAGTATCCCAGAAAGGTAGTTTTTGAGATATCACTGCAATTCATAAATCCAAATCGCTGCAAAACATGTAAAAAAACACCCAGAATATGTCTATATGACTAGATTTTACATATATGAATTTATAAACATTATTACATTTTTCAGAAAGAAAAAATATAATATATATTTGTTTACAAAAATAAAAAACATTCGAAAATTAAAAATCCTAATAAATTATAATGAAAAATAATATTATAATTTTAAAATTAAAAAGGTTGTAAATTAAACTTCCAATTTTATTAGGTTTTTTTTTCCATATTTTATAATTATCAGTAGGTATACACTTTTTATAATTTAAGTACACATATTATATACTTAATTACAAAAAGTGTTTGCGGATTGAATTATGTATAATTTCTATATGCAGTGTTCATAAAGTTCTATAGGGGGGGTCCAATACCCTTGTACCCCCTCCCTTTCCACCATAAAACAGTTACCGAATATATGGATTTAGTTTATAGGTCTGCGATTAAGACGTATCCACAATACGAGGACACGTCGCGTAGTGTTATATAGCTGGTATCCGTATTATAAGAAGTACCTGCGATAAGACGCGAATAATATAATAATGAAACGAAGAAACGCGAATTATTTTTTATCGTACACATACATATACACATACGCGCGCGCGCGAGAGAAACTTATATATTACGCGTACTGTCTGCCCGTAATAAATATTTTCCATAAACGTCAAGTGGAGAATTTCGAAATAGAATGATGATGACGATCGGTCTTGGCCGCGCCTCGCCACATTATATTTATATAGTTATTCGCCGAACAAATTATGTACTCGCGCCGACGAAACGACACGATAAATATCGAACTCGGTATGTGCGTAATAATACTTGCGACAAAGGTTTGAAAATCAAAAATCAAATAAATATAACGTTAACGGAGATTTGAAACAAAAAAAAAAAAAAACCCCAAGTAAAATCGTATTTTATTATAACTGCAGTCGACGATCGTTCGTTATAAATAATATAATGTATGGAATACCTATACGGACCTAACCACTTAACTCTGTCGGTTATCTATATGTCTTTGATATATACGTAAACGCACTATTTCAGTATTGCGTGTGCGAAAGACAAGGACCGAGGATAACTCATTAGACGAGTCCAGACGATTCTATTAAGCCGGCCGTTCATTCATATATTATACAATAATAATATGTATAATATGGTCGTTTTCGTCCGAAACATATATTACGTGTGCGCATACAGCCGACGCGTTTTTTTTTTTTTTTTTTTGACATGTCTCCACCATCGCAACCGACCATAATATATAATATAATATTATAATATATTATATATTTTGTAATAATAATAATAATAATAACAATGTAATATAATATATGCCGAGTGTGATTCGTATATTATTTTACACCGCGACGCACATAAGCGGTTGTACAAGACATAAAAGCGACTACACACAAAAGTAATGGCGGTAAATCATATACATACATATATACATTATACACGATAAATATATAATATATATATATATATTTTCGTGCGAGGTGGAATGGTGGTGTCGAAGAGAGAGAGAGAAAGAGAAGAGGTCTGATGGTTGCCGGGACAACGAGGAATTTTAATTATTACGATCGGGCTTAAGGGGGCAAGCGTCGGCTGGTGCGACCCATACCCACAGTGTTACCAACGGCAACGGGGAATGGTGCCGACCGGTACGGGAAAAAAGGGGTGGGTATATATATATATATATATATATATGTATGTATGTATGTATGTATGTATGTATGTATGTACGGGTATATATAGTATATATATATATATATGCAGCAGGGAGAAGGATAAAAATATAACTAATTCCAAATGTCCATTTGAACCCCACAAACCGCATCCTTTCTATCCTGTATATGTCTCTCTGTTCTTCTCACACTCACCGTTCATTTCTCGCTTTTTTCACTTATATATACATACGTCATACATATATCACGTACGTAAATTAAACCAAGTTTTTATATCGTGTACCATATAATATATACTATAATATATGGAAAATAAAACCCTGTAGTCGAATATCGAAATAAATAAATAAATAAATAAAATACGTTCTTTGGTTTCGCCGTACGCGATATGCATAACTATGTAGGTACTACTACGGCTAGAGGTATATATACCTACTATAAATATTGTATTTTAAAGTAAAAAATAAACGAATTCAACGCAGTAACGGTCTAATAAAATATGGTTATCCATTACTATCGTGAACTCGATAAAATTACATTTGCATATTATTATTTGTTGAAATTACACGCGAAGGTATACCCATAATGTAAAGAATTTAAATCAATTTTATTTATTTTCCGCGTTTATTTCCACGGTTGGGGAGGGGGGGGGAAAGTTTAATGTGAAGTAAAGTTCACTGAATATTGAAAACAATCCGCCTAAACTCATCGAGTTGACAGCGAGGAATATTAAATTTATACGGGGACGACGAGGCCGAAAAGTCTCGTCAAAAAAGACAGGACGGACGAACAACAACGAACAGCAACAACAAATTAGAAGTTTCATACCGAGAACAATAATATAATATTTATACCTACGCGAATATAATATTAGCGCGATCGCGTATATATTATGACTGCAACGGAAATACCTGTTTCTCTCGGCCTTTCGGGCACTCTGGCAGATAATTACATAATTTCCCGGCCGAAACGGGAAGGAATGCGTGTATATAAAAAGGCATAAAGGTTTAATAATTTCCCTCGAGTCGGTACAAAATGAATTTTAATACCCGGAGAAAAGCTCGACAGAGTTTTCGGCTCCACCCCCTCGCGCACCCGGACAAGATGAAGGACGTGAATACATTCCGAGCACCTGGTACTCCGCCAAAGTGCCGCGGCCGGCGGTGGGGTATGGGCAGCGGCGGGCGGGGGGACGGCTAATTGTTATGCAAAATTTAATTTCAAACGAAAATTTACCTTTTGCACGAGGGGGTCCTTTAATTACCCCTTTTTACGACAAGTATATATACACCGAAACGCGGCTGTACCGGGGTAGACGTCACTGCCACCAGTTATACACAACTCGGGCGTTTTTAATTAGGTCTCGGTGCCTCGGCTCTCTCGATCTCCATCACTCTCTCTCTCTCTCTCTCTCTCTCTCGCGCACGCGAGCGCTCCACCAACTCTCTCGCATCGCCGGAGGAAACTTTTCCGCGACAAACATCCGTATCCAAATGGATAAATTACGCCGCTAGTTTATGCTCCGCTCCCTCGGCGAACGAAATTAAATTTCAGAAATTCTCTCGCGTGCCTTAATAAAACAAAGAATTCCGAAACAATGACGATTCCACTGCTGTGGAACACAACACGTGCCCCTCCCCCCCCCCGCCACCGCCGCAGCCGCCATCCCGCCACCCGACAGCCTGTATACTCGTCGAAAGTTAACGCTGGAATTTCGACGACACGGCGCGTACATTATAGTCGTCGCAACCATATAATGTTCGTCGCGTTTAAAATCAACATAACGTGTAATTTATAATGAAACGCGACCGTTTAAAATATGTATATATTATTAGATTTAAATCGGACACGTATCGACCAAACAATAGGTAGAACAGAGAACATGCGTAATATCGGGTATAGTATTTATACAATATTATCGAACGACGATATCTATCGCGCGGGCCCCGTTTTGTACATTTGCCAATTAAACGCGTTACGAATTGACATAATTACAAAAACGTGCGTCGAAAATAATTACACTGCATCTATCTATGTGTCGCAGTATTATATTAGCGCATTTATTACAAGTTTGTAAATACTCATATTTTCTTAGCGTTTATCGCATAAATCAGTGCGGGCAAACACACGGGCCCCGCGCGATCCAAGAAAAACGTTTACTTTACAACGTACACTCGAAAATTACAATTTAATATATACATTTCGAGTCGAGGTATATTATTATCTACTGAAGTCATTTTCGCCATATGAAATTTAATAGTCTGTTATATTAAAATGTGCAGTGTATTTGCAGGAGGTATAGGTGTACAGACGGTACGAGCAACTCATATTACAATATAATGTTCGTATATGTATGCATTTGGCTTACCGTTAGATGTTGAAATAACCACGCTCGGAGTATGTTGGTGGCCACTTTTGGGAAAATACCTCTTTTCTTTTGGTTCTTTTTACCGCCACTGGGATCATCGTCGTCTTCTCCCGTACCGTCACCACTGCCGACACTGGCGTTACTCGCATCACCTGTAAAAAAATTGAATAATAAATGGTAAATATAAACCACCAAAGAGTCAGTAGGTACACTTCGAATATGGTTCATCCGAGCAAGGGTCACTCATATAGAATAAAATATACTAGGTACTGAATATTGATGCGAAGAATAAATTATATTATAATATTTTAACAGATTGTCCATATAAAGATACAACTCGGCCATCTTTGATAAAATAAACTTAAAGTTATAATAGGTATATAATATCTATTATAACATGATATTAGAAAATATATTTTACGTCGTTTTTGACGGAGGAGATCAGGCCGTAAGTCAAGTTCAAAAGTAAAAACTGTATCTGTATGTGGTATTCTACTAAAATATTATATATCTTTTTCTCTACGTCAAAGAGACAAGATATGGAGCGCCCCTCTATATTACTGAATATTACTCCATGGGGTCGCTACTCGTTTGGAAAATTTACCGACTTATCCAGATTTCCAGGAAAGAAAATCAATAATTATTGATCATTTCGTGTTTTATAATATTTTGCAATATACATACATTTTTTTAGGCTTTTAAACAATCACAGGAAATCAATCTATAAGCGTACCTAAATCTAAAGTCACCTATGCTAACGCCTATTCTGACACGTTTTCAAATATCTGGAATGAAATAGCGAAACTCTAAAGTACCTAGAAATACATTGTACCCAAAAAAAAAAAAAAATTATCGAGACGACGGATATAGGTATTTAAAAAAATACTGAAGTAATCGTATAAACGTACGTAGTATCATATATAGTAGTGAATACCTACCTACACTATATATTATAAACGTTTAAATATTGCAGATGGGTACCATTGAATTATTCATAAATTCCGCAGAAAATCGACAAAAAAAAAATCGCAGGATTTCCGCGTTTATCGAGATGGTACCTATTTAAATTTTTTTTTTTTTTTGTAATTCCCTGGTGTATCACGCACACACTTTTAGGTAAAAATTAAGTACATAATATATAATATACATATATACATATTTTAATATATAATATATACCGAAAGTACTTTACTACTGGCGGTTTTTTTTTTTTTTTTTTTTTTTTTTAAATTACAAAAAATGAAAAGAGCCTACGGTTATAAATTCGTCCGTCTGCGCGGTGGCGGCGTGCAATTGGTAATTTTACGGAAGTTAGGGGTCGCGTGGTGGAGCTTGTAGCCGCGCCGTCGTTGTCGTCGCTCTCCCCCGTGCCGTCGGCGGCGGGTAAACGTGCACGCCGCCGTCGCTATCAGATTCACTACAGAAGGTGATCAATCACCGCTGTTACTACACCACCCCCTCAATCTCTCATTCCTCCGTCCGCTCCCTCTGCCAGCCCCAGAACACACACACACACATACATACATACATAGTACAATCAAAACAATATCTCTGCCATAGCACACTCCCTTATATGTATACCTTTTAGTTTTTACCGTTCCACACACACACACACGTTCGTCGTGGTGACGGCGGATAACACTGCACTATACCTATATAGTATACACGGCCGATAAGGAACCATGCGTTTCTCTTGAGAGTGCAGGAACACCGTTTTATTCCATTATATATATATATATATATTATACCGAAAAGAAAAAAGAAAAGAAAAATTCAAAGCGCTTTTCGGTCTCCGACCGTTTTTTTCCTATACGCATTATATACATATATTACAAACGTATACACACATATAGTAATATATTACGAGCGATAACGTGAAAGAAAAAAAAAAAGTTCGCATATAGTCTTTCGACACTGGAAATAGTTAATATACGACGACGGCGGCGGCGGCGGCGTGCGCGCGCGCGAGCGAGCGAGCGAACGCTCGGTATATTATAGTATGGATAGTACCCAAATACGTATACATACGTTATAATATATGGATATAAACGAAAAAAGAAAAAAAAAAAAATATTGAAATCGGTTAACGACGATAGAATAATTTTATTTAAATTCACAAACGTCGTATATATTATAAAGGGAAAAAAACGGAATGTACATTCGGTGTGCGTTGTTTTTTTAATGTTGACTGTAGATAAAACAGCCACGCTGCACACTGTGCCCAGATAAGAATAAAGTCGGCGTTCGGGGGGGTGAGAACGGTTGGAATGGAGGGGGGGAGGAGGTATAAACATATTATACGGCATATTCATGTGTGTATATATATTATATATATATATATATACACACGTGGTATATAGTGTGTAATGACTCATACACACTAAATAAACAACGGTGTATGTATATATAGTGGCGGTCGGGTAGTAGTACGGCGGAGAGGAGAGTAAAAACTGTTTATCTAATGGGTTTAGGTGTTTGTTTGTATTTGATTGGATTACAATATTATATCCGAGGGACTGACCCCCTAAACACATTAGGAAGGAAGGGTTATCTCTCTCGACCGCGCGTCGTTGCGGCGGACCCGTCGTCCCGTATCATTGTCAGAGTTCAACTTTTGAATTTGTAATTTATTATAAGTTATATAAGCTGCACACACACACGCCAGCGTGTCCCCTCTTCTCCTAATGTGTTTTTGTTGCACGTCAATTAAACACGGGTTGTTTTTTTGTTTATATAATATATATTATATATAAACGAAATTTTTTCTCCTTTTTTTCAAATCGCTTCTATCAAAATAGACGTATCGTCTCTCTATACCGATAATGCGTCCGTATTCGTATAATCGTTTTAAATATTATTCTGAACTCGATGTGCCGGTAAAGCGTTCTCCGGTTCTCGTTAATTATCGATTATTTCGTCCGATATTACGAGCAAACGAATATAAATATTTCTTTTACGGATAGATACCGATATATAGTCAAAGTATATACCTATATATAGTATCTATATAGATACCTATACGGACAGATAGATACTGCAACAATCGATGGTTTATATATATATACACGTTTGTTATGAGGATTGGTCAAAGAAAATGGGCGGCGGCATATTAAACGAACAAGAGAAAACGAGTTTATGGGCAACGACTTTGAACAAGGCGGCCATTATAAACTAAAAAAAAAAAAAAAAAAAAAGAAGAAAATAACAAGTAATGAAATCGAACACAGTGCGCGCAAGTTGAAATTACATACTCTACACACATAAACGTATAAAATATTAATATAAATATTACAACATAACCTTAAACAGAGTGATTGACCATAATGAGTTTAACGTGTAAATATACTCTGCCAATGCGTGTATATACAGTGTATATACATATGAATATAATGAGTATATTATATATATACATATATACATATATATATATACCGCCTACCTATATATATGTATATGCACAAACATATACAGAGGTATAATTTAAAAAATAATATTAATACAAAACTAGTTATTTCCGCCGAATTTATAAACACTATATAATATGCACTTATGATAGTAATATAATAGCTGCTGGTATAAAACAACAATAATAACATTGTAAAACACAATAATTGTTGTAACTTGTAAGTTAAATAGATGTAGATACAAAACAATATAAAAATGTATGTGAGTATAATGGGTAATATTATAATAATCGTTCAAAAGGGATTTAGCGACATACGTATATATTGTACATACCTACCTGTATAGTGTATATAGAGGTTATCCGTATATTGTAGTCTGCATATTATAGAACGCGAGGAAAAAATCTCGACCCCTGAGGTCTGTGTATACTTAAAAAAAAAAACCGAAAACTAAAACCGAAAAATAATAGCGTTAAAAATTACTGGAAACTCTTATAAACGGAATATTATTGTAATACATCAACGTTAATGTCGAGAGAGAATTAACCACAAAAAGATGATGATGATAATGATGATGATGATGATGATGATGATGATGGCGCGGTGCCTTCGAGATGAAACAAGTAAAAAAATAAAATAAAAATAACAACAACAACCGAAAAGAACAGCGAGAACGAGCGAGAAAGACACCTATGTGTGTGTGTGTGGTGCAAGAGAGACGGACAGTCTGGCCACCAACACTATATAATATATATTATAATATGATTAAGGTCAGAAAATGCCTGCAGACCGATAACGACCCCGAATGTCTATGGAATACATTATAAACGTGTGACCGGCGAGTTTAATAATAATATTTAATATAAACCGTATCTATGATTATAAAGATTAAAGAATACAATGTGTATTGGATATATTATGGAGGTGGATATTTTTCCCATAAGAGTTTATAGTATGTACCTATCTATATGGTTATAAAAAAAATTGATTTTTTCAATAACGTTGCAATATAATATTATTGGCACAGAAGAATTTTCGTAAACGATGAAAATGAGTGGTAAAAACGATTATGTTCACCTTCGAGTACAACAATCAAAAACCGTGTACTTGTTATTGTTATTTATTTTTTTTTTTTTTTAATATACTTCAGTGATAAGCTAAATATTATTATATTATGTTTTACAACGGAGGCATAGCCATTTAATACAATATAATATAATATAATCTTATATATAAAATGCTAACTCCGAAAGCGTTTTTCCCATGAAAAAAACAGTATAGGTACTTATACTATTTATTATTTAATTCCCTGGCCGCTTGCTGAGTACCTATTCCTTTACCTTTACCATGATCAAACTATCCTCCGGTCGTTTTGAGATTTTCACGTGTTTCGTGCCTCTGCGTTTTTGCCTTTTCTCCAAGCTTACGAAACCGGGCAGAAAAAATGTGTTTCTAAACTCGCCAACTTTCCGTTATCACACGACATTTTTCCGCGACGTAGTGTTATCGCCCCGAACTTCCAATATCGACTTTAGCAACCTTTCAACGCCCCGGCCGTGTTGGATTTGTGTTTCCCAGACGTTTTAACGCCCGACTGAATGTTTCTTTGTCTACCGATCGTCCCCGTCGAATCGTGAAGTTCGTTCCGAATATGTGTATGTATACAAATTATCTATCGACATACCTACGGTGTCGTCCGAAATTTAAATAGTTTAAATAGGTATGAGAAATTTCGATTATTGTATTATCGATTATGTAGCTCAGTGGCAGCGGGATGAACTTTCGATACGGATACTTGGCCAATCCGATTTTTTTGCGACTTTCTTTTATTCGATATCCGAAATCATAATATATTTATTTTCTTATCATTGTAACTTTTATTATTTTATATTTTTATATTTTTTTTTTCGTTTGTTTAAATCAATAGGCATTTAATTATGTAGTATTTAATAAGTAGTAATTAGTATTAAATAATACTTACTTAAAAATAATAATAACCTGTATGAACCCGTATTTTAGTATTTAAGTCTGTCCCACTGATGATTCACAGAGTAGGTAGGTACATATACTATAGTTTTTATATCTCACAGTACTGTATTTCAAATCGTCACTTTCCTGATATTTTTTAAAAATTTTATTGAATTTATAGTAATGTGTAAGTGTGATGTGCAAAACCTCTGGTTACACTCGGGTGAGAACCGAACGAAGCGAGGTTCGAGTTCTTATAAATATCCAATAATTTTAGTTAGTTTGATCGATTTTCGAATTATTTAGGTATTTTGTCAACCTATTCGTCGGAAAAATTTTAAAGGTGAACTAAGGTTTAAAGGTTCTAGAAAGTACCAATTTCTTTCCGCTGCAGGCTAAATATTTTTAAAATTAATTAATTGAACAATATTATTAAATATTATTTACGATAAAATACATAAACCAATGTATATAAATTGCACTAAAAAATAATTTGATAAATGAGGTGTTGTACTAAAAAAAAAAAAAGTTACACTTATAAGGTGTCAAATCCAGTTACAAATTCAAGGTTTCGGACTCATAAGGTATTGAACTTACAAGTAGTTTCACTTAAAAAAAGTTTTACTTACAAAGAGTTGAACCCGGTAGGTGTTGCACTCAAGCTAGTTTACAATATAATGTAATATAATACACCTATATTTCGACAATTCAAAACGTGAGTATCACATAGCTGTCCGATGTCTATCTGTAATTACTAGTCTTGCAAATTATTTTTGGTTCAAAGTAGAATTAGTAAACTATGCAAGTTTTACAATGCTAGTCATTTTCAAAAAAAAAAACTCAAATAAACTTTCATTCTATTTTCATCTCGAATCGAATAAAATTATGCACGATACCTACAGAAATTTCAATAACTCAAAAGTAAGTTTCAAATTAGAAAAACCCCGCAAAAACAACTATCGCCTCAATATCGGCATAATCATTTTGACAATCCGTTGTCAAATTCAATAACATATCCGCCCTAAGTGGTCGATTCAGTGTTCTGTATATATGTATGCTTGACGCGTGTACAACAGAACATCGTCCCCCATTTTTGTATATATCCTTTTTTCCAAAATATATTTAATAAACTCTAAGCCAACGGCCGACGTGTTTATTATTATACTCTTTTTTTTCCTCCACGACTTAAGATAACTATACAATATTATTTGATATATAGCTATAACTATATATATATATAGTATACTATATATGTATATACCTACTATATATATATATAATAGGTATATCTAAGTATTAACGCAAACCGAAACGAGAATATAGAGGGTGACCAACGTTCGTTCATTTCCTGGCTGTCACCAACACACCTCCGTTTACCAGTGGTCCGGTATATACCATATATACCTCCATTCCGTACACACAATCACCCTATTCCCACCCCTATATTCAATGGTATAATATATATATATATATATATATATATATACTATATAATTGAGACCTCCTCACTTTATGGGCTGTTTTTGATATCATCGTCGGTGCCGTTGTCAGCCTGGAAACGGTACGCGCGCGCTGTAGTAGCTGTCACGTGCAGTAAGTATATATAAAAGAGGAAATAAGTATACAAACAGGGAAAAAATCCTCAAAGTTCGGTTGCGGCCGTTGTGGTTACAAGTACCATAATCGTATATTCAGGTCTTTCCTGCAGCCCTTTACATATTATATGGGTAGGTATATAGAGCATGCTACAGGATATTTATATCGTATATTTTAATAGTATTGTTATATTCAACAATGGACTAGATTTCGTAGATGGATATTGGGAACACTTGTGAGGAGAGCCAAGTAACCCAAAAAAAAATCCCCAAAGTCCATCCATAAATAACCGATCCTACTATATATATCATACTGTTCGAGTCTTAGAATAAATTGGTTTTTTTTCCTTTAGAAATTTTTTCCTTTAGTCAATCTAAATTCAAGATTAAAAATTAATATATGTAGTTATATTATAATGATCTCTAGAAAGCTTAACAATGCCCGAGCAAAAGTAAAAAGTCAGTATCCTAATGCTACAATAATCTATACATTATAATATGTATCGTATATAGCCCATAAAGTAAACCCTCGTTTTAACTGATATGTGTAAACATGCCATTACTTTTATAATTGTATTATATTTAACTATGTACCGTTGTACTGGATAGTTAATATACTTTAGTGTTATCTTTAAGACACTAACCCCACATATGTAATCAAAAAACCACCTATGCTGAGTATATATACATACCTATATATATATATATATATATATTTATATCGTGACGTTTAACCGAAGATGACTACTGAAACAAAGGATATCGCATATCGTAATATTGTGTATGTTGTTATTGTTCAATAAATATATGATGTAACTAGTATAATATTAGGTTCAAATTAATTTAGACAAGAATTATCATAGAAAGAACGATTAAAAGGAAAATTACAAAAATAAAACATTGTGATATAGAAATATAATATGCATTATATATTTTTACATTAACTATAAAATGTCATAGGTATGCTAAATACCTACTCAAAATGATTATTTTATGCTAATTTGGTTTGTATTACATAATACATTATATATTAAAGGTATAAAGTTTATAATTAATGGTTTTATTTGAACACTTGTTGATGTATACATATTTAAATATTAAAAATTCGTTTGTTTCCGCCATTGCTGTACCATAGCCACTATTTTTTTTTTTATATAATATATAAAAATGTATCTACCGAACATTGTTAAAAAAATTGCATTAAAAAAAACCATTTCCAACGATCGTGCCTATAAATTCGATTTCTGCTGAATTTTCAACAATTCTAAAATAGCATTTTTTTTATTATTTTATTTATTTATTTATTTTATTTTATATACGAATGTTTCGTTACTTTCCTTTAAGTTCTGCACGTTTAAAGTTTCTTCTTATATATGTTGATTGGTCAATCAATCTCTTTCGAGATATACGAAGCAACAACAGTAATTGGCTCCTTCGAGACCAGCTGGACCCCAACTATATATACCACCGCAACCGGTGTATATATGTATATAGTTATCCCTTAGGGGTTCTATTATCATCGTTATTCCGTGTATCTTTTAGCCACCATCTTTACACCATTAAAACAATCCCTTATCCCACCGCCTTAAACAAAACAAATTAAAATAACTCCTGTATACGTACGAATGCATTTAAAATGAAATAATATAATGAATAATAAATTCATGGATATCTATATATCTAGTATTGAAAGAATCCAATCAGGTTTTTCGAAAAGAAAATATCATTAATATAAATTTTTTTTTACTTTTTGACATATATTTTCATAAACATTTATAAAATATACAATGTTATTTTATACGTATCACACAATTAAATTTTGATATGGTTTTATTTTTAAAAAAAAAGTAATGTTTTGTTGAAGTACCTAATTTATTAATTAAAACTTCTTAATTCTTATAGGACATTTAAAGAATGCCACACACCTAATATTTAAGGAGTTTTGTATAGGCTGTTTATATAAATTAAAAAAAAAAAAAAAAAAATCCAACAATTTAAAAATATTTAAATATATTTTAAAGGTAATATTTTGTCGATACCATTTTTTATTATTATCTGATATATAGATTTTTAAAATTAAAGGTTATTTAAAAATTAAAAAAAAAGAAAAGATTTTTAATAATTCATAAAATGTTTAAAAATTCAAATATCAAAAATCGGCGAGATAGGACGGCTAGATAATGTCAGCTATAATCATTTGCATTTTTTTTCGTTTTCTGACATGTTTTTAAATGAATAAAAATTTAAAAAAAGTATTGCGAGTTTTTCATTGAAAATTTGTAGACGTGGACGTCCTTTAAAGTGAACAATATATTAATACGATAAACCTGAAATGTATAGGCGAAATCTGTCCCTAAATCTGTATTTCAAAGTTTCTATTCAAATTTACAAATTTTCAATACAAATGTTTAATAGAAAATCATAACTATATAGATATATGATACTACTATATAATATAATAGTATAGGTACATACATAATATAATATAGTATCAAAATCTATAACCCCCATAGAGAATATTGACGAAAAATACGGGATACTATTTGGATGTTTATTACTTTAACGTTTATCTAGGAATTCAAAGAATCTATAGGAAAATCCTCGACTTTTCCCCGGCATTATCCAGGTTTTCCTGACTTCTGGGCGTTCGGTATTCCTGATAACCCGCTCGTGCAATTCATTCAATGAATGATATCCGACTCTCACTTACACAGTTGAATCTGTATAAAACTGCAGTAAACGTTATGCGTTTCACGATAACCGGTGCTTTCCGAAACGCGAATTCCATTCCAAATCGCGTGCGTACTTACACGCATGATTAGTGAATATTTTCCGGGGAAATGTATGCGGATCGAAAAGGGCAAGACGAACATTACGTGTCGTCGACAACCGAAAATAAATATACGTGTACACGAGAGAGATGGATGGATGGCTGTTTGGTTGACTGCATCGCGGCAGGCGTACGGCGCTCGCGCGGGTCCAGGTTTTCCATGGCAACGACTGCCGAGCACTGGCAAACCGGGAAATGTTTCCACACTCGTACCTACCCCCGTTTCTCGATCATACCACACCATCCTCCCCATTTTTTTTTTTTTTTTTTTTTACCTTACATCCTCTATTACTCCTGATACTCTTTGACAGGGGTTTTTCATTTTTTCATTTTTTTTTTTAATAAAGGGCCCAACACACATTTAAACGTATATAATATAATATAATATATATTATATAGGTACTGCAGCAACACACACGTCGAATGCTCTTTTTAGTGGCGATCCAGCTGATAATCCTTATTGACTGTGACGGTCGGTAAATATGATTTTATTCGCAGCCATTCGTGCGTTTTTTGACAAAAGTTAAATCCCTTTATGCTATTACATATTATTACACTATTATATATTAATTACATTACGGGGAAAACAATTTAACTGCATGTATCCCAAGCTAACACGATTCATTAACACAATCAATTGAACCGCGTAGTACAAAATAATAAAGGAATAACGAGAAAATTACTGCAAAAGAAAAGTATTTTGCGTGTTGTTATCAAAAACACAATATTTATAAATAACTTTATATATATTCGAATAGGCTGATACCGAACTGGTTCCCGTTTTTAATCCATTATTATTCAGGCAGTGGCCGCATTGGTTCTCACGCAGATAGTACGCACATGCATAGGTAAATTACACAGTAAATCATTAAGTTTCTAGAATTTTAACAAAATGTCCATTCCCATTTGTACACACTTAATACCATCATACCATTGTACTGGACACATTGTTGACTTTTAAAAATTATTTTTCACAAGATATAGATTTTACGTGATTTCTTTAAAAATTAGATAACACCTACATAAACAAGATTTTCAATGCTTAGCTCCCATTATGGAAGTAAAATTAAACCCATTTCCAAACAGGAACCGATTCGGCTACTCCCTTCAAATCCAATAATATTATAACGTTGTACATACTTTTTTTTTTAATTTAAATAAAATATAATACCGTTATACTACAAATATCCAGCACACACCCTTGTGAACTTTTAAAAACACATCCATCTTATAAAAAAAAAATTAAAAACGAAACTAGCATCCGAATATAATATTTGACTTTACCCATATTTTTTTTTTATTGGAAATGTTCAACAAATTGACAAACATTTCCAAAGTTTCGATATATTACATGTAAAATTATATATACTACCAAATGTTAGGAAGATAGTTATAGGTGGGCTTTAGGATTTATGGCTTAGCCTATATATAGGTATATACGACTTTTGACTTTCGAATACGGTTTATTAAATTTTTGAAAATGTGTACTTACACGAGTTGTAATCGTTTGGGCTTCCGCCGAGGAACACAGATTGATACAGGAGACCGCGTTTCGCCGCTTCCGCGGCCGATGCTGCCCGAGCGTCTAATGGTGGAGGCCAATCTCGCCTTTGACACCATTTACCTGGAAAAAAATATATATATTGACGTTAAACATTGACACCGACAAATACATGTTTCTAAATAATATAATTTTGTCGGAAAAAAAAACAATAAAAATAACAAGTGGCATATATACAATGACAAATGACATACTGAAAATAAAATAAATCACAACACCGAAGCTGCAATATATACAGGTTTATAGATTAATAAATTGTACACCTATTCCAACGTTAAAAATATTAATGGGATGAATATACATAATATTATATTATATTTGAGAGAAAAAATTAATAATTTTGTAACGACAACGGAATTATTTCACTTAATCCGTCCGAATAATAATATGTTTTAATAACCAGATATACTATATATTTGTATATTAGTGTGTAACATAATATTCATTTATATATATATATATATAGGTACAAGTCGTAATTGTATAGATGTGTATGGTCTGTGTGCCTGTGTGAAGAAAGAATTAAGTCGGACAAGACAACCTATAATTTTAAAACAGGTATTTTTAAACGCGTAAAACGTTAAAAAAAAAAATAAAAGAAATAATAATAATAATATCTGTCATGTCCATTTCGACTGTTACGAGCTGTCGTTCGAAGGGGTATTTATTTGTATTTATGGGAGGAGATTTCTAAAGCGATAATTACGAGTTTGGTAAAAAAAAAAAATCTATTAAAACCACTACAATCGTAGTACATACACAGCATTATTTTATACTTATACGATGATAATAAAGAATATCAAACACCATATATATGTACTTTATATTATGTTTTGAAGTCATAAAAAAAAATATATCTACACATATTATATACAAATATAGTTCCTATATGATTATTATTTATTCCGTACCCAATCATCATTATAATATAATATTATGTATGATGTATATAGGTATAGTGGGTGCCTACTATTATTATTAATACCTAGAGTATTATTATTATTAGGTATAAATCTCTAAACGCAACAATATATTATTCGCTATATCTTATGCCGTATGTCTTTATATATATATATGCAGGGTATTAATTAAACGAAAATTATGTGCAAATCGATAATAGGTACCTATATATTATTATTACACTTAAATAAATAGAAATAACGATGAAAATAGAAACATATGTGTATACTATACACGATATTTTAATTAGAAAATCGTTCAATTTAAAATGAACGAGCAAAGACTTTTTGGTGGAAAAAAAAATTGAAAATCAAAAAAAATCCGGTCACGTCATGACTTTGTACTGCCAGATGTCGTATTCGGTTGTACTGAATACAAAATGTGCCATCACCCGTCATCAAATTTTATATGCACGTGCGTGAACAACACGCCGCTTATTATTCTACAACAAATAAGGCCAAATGTGTGTATTTTGTAATATTTTATCATATATAGAGAGCGTATAGAACGAGCGTGTACAGCGTATACATAATACACGACGATGTCCGATGAGATACACGATATTTCAAACAAATCCTCCAGAAAAAAAAAAAAAAAAAATGAAAAAAAAAACGAAGACAATCGATCTCCGCGTAATTTTTTACGCACATTTAACTATATATATACATTATACCTATACAAGTATCTACACTATACGATTAACGTTTCGTTTTAGAATACACGAAAATGTCCGTAAAACCTATAAGTAGTATAATAGGTACTATACCTATATTAAATGTATTATTTTGTATTTTAACACGAAAAATTCAACACGTAAATGTACAGAAGGTTAGACAAAATATATATTGTTATAAGGTGTAATAATATTAGGTATAGTTTATAACTATAATATGAACCATGCATTCCATACACCTCCTGTTTACGAGATGGTAAAATCCTAGATTAAAATATGATCAAAATGTTCGCACACCTATTCATGAGAGTATACGATTAGAAGAATAATTAATTAAAATAAAATTTATTCTGTGATATTCCCAACTAATGTCTCCGTCTGTATTGCATTATTGGACGCCGCGTTAATGTTGGCTCTTGACGTTTCCTCTCTCTATGCACGCAACTAGTGCATTTCTTTACGGGTCCGTAGGGCTCACTGTATGGACTAGAATGTGACTTAAATGATTTCTACGACTTTTAATAGAATCTAAATTAACTTTAAACGATCTCGAGTTGACCTCTGGAATACCATTGCGGGAAACATACCATAATAATAATATATACCTAATAAGTATAATATTTCAAAATTTGTGAACATTCGGAAATATATCGACTGTACGCATACTGAACACGTCGTTGATTACGAAAAATATATTGTTTAAATCATTATAAATAACGATGTAATTTTAATATTTATCATTGTTATTATAATATTGTTACCACGGAGCGTTTGAAGATTAACATTTTTCAAAATAATACGCCGAAATTCCCTCTGGGCTATAGTATACCTATAGTGTTGTATACAACATCTGAGTCAACCGCGCTATTATATTATATAGGCTTCTCATACTGCATATGCGCATGCAGGTATAATCCTTCCTAGCCGCCACCGACCTTCTACATATTATTATTATTATTATTATTTTTTTTTTTTTTAGAATATTATATATTCCCATAAATCAATTTAGTATTTTTTGGATACAAAAACATGTACACATGCATAATATATTATAAAGTTAAATTTTTACAGCTCGAGAGGCTTCGTCTATTCGAAACGAGTAAAATATAATAATAATAAAAAACGCTCCAAGCTGTCCAGGCCGACCAAAAGAATTGTGTGTGTTAGTATGTATATTATCAAGGGGAAGGTGGAAAAACTAAAATGATTTTTAATAATATTATTTTTATCGCCGTTATCATTATCGTTATGATTATTATTATTATTATTATTATTACTATTACTATTATTATCATCATCGTTATTATATTTCGATGGTATACTATAATATTGTAGCCCTATAGTAATGCTCACCGCGTTACAATATAAGTATATATATATACATGTATATTAATATACATGATTGACAGGTGTTTTTTTATTTTATATTTTTATTCCCGAGACAGGAATAATATCAAACTATACGAGGAGAAAGACGTATTATAGACCTACCTACGTCTCTCACACGCCAATCCGGGCGCAGAGCGTACGGGGAGTCAAGAGGTCAAAATCGTATACCGCGGCCGTGTCCGTTGGAGATATACGCACTGACAACGTGCACACGCGAAACGGACGCCCTCGTGACGACCGCGTGATCACGACGGCGGCGACGACGACTTACGGGTCCACGATGATGATGTTGCGATCATTATAAAGATGACGGTGTAGTATATAAAATCGGGTAGGTATATATATAGGTATATGGAAGATGTAGCTGGGTACCAATGTTGTCCGGCCCGAGACGAGAACGGTGTGGTATAATAAAAATAATAACGATAATAATAATCATAAGGAGAAGAAGAAGAAGAAGAAGAAGAAAATAATAATAATAACGATAATACGAATTCATTTTCCGAAACGAGTCGTGTATTATTTCTACGTGCATTAGCGGTATCTACCTGTACATATATTAACGGTATCGTATAATATATACACATATTATTATAGACAACCGAGTACAAAACGCGTAGGCAGTGTTCGAATTAGAAAATGAACATGCGGTGTATGGGGAGACTCGCCCGAATAATCACTAATAAGGCGAGTGCGTTCCGAAACAAATATATTTATACCCTTTTCACTTTGTACAAAACAAGAAATAAAAAAATGGTGTGGACGACAATATTGTAATGGACCAGAGAGTGCAGCTGAACAGTATATAGATAAGAAAATAGAACAATGGATGTGCGTAACCGAATAATACGAGATTATTAATTTATATCATAATATTATAGTTATATATACTATGGAAAGGAACTAGGATGATGAAAGGAATGAATAAGTACTTAAGAAATAGCTCAAGTGAGGCCCCCAATATACAGAAACTCGATGAGAGGTAATGGGTTAGGTAATGTTTAATACGTACATAATATTATGAGAAAAGATTACAATGGGAGATGTGGGTTTTTAATATGTTTTTTGTTGTTGTCGTTTTTTTAATTAAAATAAAATCTATAACAGTCCAGGATCGTCGTCTCATATATTTCAGAACCAGTTTAATGCCATATAATAAATATATAGTGTCAAACTGAAATGAAATGAAAACGTCATGTAAGAGAATAAAAATATTTGTTTTCGTGTTTTAAACTAGACCGAACTTCGGTACGACATAATATATGACTGAACATGCGAGATCCGACACGTTTGATAAATACTAATGGAGATGTGTGTACTTTGAAGTCGGAGCATTTCTTATACCTACGGACGTGACTAAATTATTATTCGTAGACCCCCTAATATCTCATATCTAAATGAAATTCAATCGACAACCTTTGGAACTGATTTGTTTGTATGCATCAATGAAATGTACGAACAGAAAAATAGTCCTGGACCGTTACAATATAGGTACTTATACTTTCATGTTTCCAGCATTCCACTTAGAAAACAAAGCCTATGCCAAAATATTTTCAAAACAATAAAGAAAAAAAAATGAAAAGGTACTAAGAAATTCGAGCGTATATAGGTCATAGTCGGTACATATTAATAACGCGGATAACCTTGCAGCCCATACACGACGGCGATCGGAAAGTCACGACGCGTACAAAGTTTCCGAAACTTTTCAAACGCACACTGTATATATTGCGTATTATAATAATTTAAACGCGCGTACATTATATATATTATAAATAGGTACGTACAATATAATAAACATTTAAAAAACAGTACATGTATAATAATAATACATAGGTAATATATTTTAATGTTTTCATTAAGGAGAAGAATGGAGAACGCGACTGGTCACGAATTTTGGACATTTAAAAAAAAAAAAACAACCTCTATACTCTTGGCTCGTCCGTCTTTTCCTCGTCCCATACGCTCACACATGTCCGTGTTGTTGGTTGTTTTTTTTTTTTGTTTTTTTTTTTTCTGTCCACAGGTATTCATATAATAATATATTCTCCGTACAAAGCGCTATATAATATGTACACACGATAAATTGTTATTCACAATAGTATAATAATAATATGTATATGTGCTGCATAGTATACGTACATATAGGTATATATTATAATACATATGACGACGGAGCGACAAGTCGCCAATTACGCGACGAAAGGCGATTTTAAGATTTTTTCGTCTGGTTTTTTTTTTCTCTTTTCTCTTTTATACTCTCTTGACAAAAGCGAGATAAGCGACGTATGAGATATAAAAACAACGAACAAAACCAAACGAAACGGGCGGGATAAGGCAAGAGGGAAAACACGACCACCGCAAGAAAACCGTCGTCTCCATTCTCTTTTGCGTATATACCTCTACATAATATAGGTGTATAATGTATATATATATATACATCCGTAGACTAAAAAATTACCATACAATAATCGTCGTCAAACCGCCGCCGCCGTGCCGTCGTCGTAAACAGACTTTAACGAATAACATTATCTCTCGCATACAGTGGTAATTACCGCACTTTTTATACCTATATAATTTCTATAATATTATGTATTATTGTTCGTATACAAGTGACACTGTGACACAATACATATATATATATATATAACATATACACACGGTGATCATATCGTATAATATGAATAGAAACGATATTTTTACGTATTAACGACATTAAGTATAAATACCCCTTGCCTATATTAAGTACATGGAGAAATCTCCGCGAAATACGACTGCGGAGTAAGCATTTTTATTCACATCGTACATGCCAATATATAATATATATATAATAATATTATTATCGACGATCGTACGTAATAATTATTGTTTCAGTTTGCATAACTACTGGGCAAAACAATATAAAAACGGGCACGGGTAAATAATTAGTAAGTCCCCAAAGGTAGCGTTCAAGTATTACGTAAGCGCCTAGGGAGAGGAGGGTCTGTCGTATAATTACCTTTGGTGATAAAGAGAATGGGGGGGGGGGGGTAGAACCATGTTTACGTCAGCAGTAATAAAAAAAAAATAAAAATATTTTTATATTTTTAATTTTTTCAAATTAATTTATATAAAATTCGGAAAATTTTTATTTTTATTTTTTTTTAATAGAGGGGGTTCTGACAATTGCTTACAAGGGTGAGGGGGTCTAAAGAGGTCAAAAATATGCTGACGTAATACTTGAACGCTCCCTAATACATAAGTATACGTAAATATTATAATAGGTACTAATATATACTAATATCAATCGGTACCTACATCTATAGCCTCCAGTTTAAACCTAACCAAACTTTGAATCGCAGATAAACTAAATATTTTTAACATAATATAGTAGGTATCCTATTTTCGTGCAAATATTGTATTTAGAGAGGAAACTGTTGATATTTCATTTTTCAGCACTAAAAATGGAAGATTTTAACCAATATAAGTGCATATGTCCGGTGCATATTATTGAACTATAAAACCGATATTAAAAAATTCTTAGGAATTTGCTAGATTTCTGTAGAAAATCTATAAACATTAAAATATGCCGGTGACAATTTGACCAACACTGCCTATACAGAAAAATATAATATACGAGAGATTTATTTAGTGTTCACATAACATACGAATAATAATTTTTCATATCCGGTGACATGATCACAAAAATTACAAATGGCCGAGTATACGATATACGATATTTTGCTACGAATTTGCTAGATTTTGCCAGGTCATTTTCAGTGAAATAGCTGCGGCGTAAGTACACCGGTAACACGTCAGATATAATATTATCATATTACGATCTACGGATCTAACTAGATGTTTTTTTTTTTTTTTTTTATATTCGCGCGGTATCAATGACAAATAACGATAATAGATTATATCCGTTCCACGCAATTTCTTCCTAAATTGTCTCATATATATATACATATACACTAACAATAAGCATATATATAATATAATATCCGGTGTTTAGACTCGTATTACTTAGGACTTATCTTTGTGTCCGATTAGTGATTACGTTTAGCGACTACCTATTGGCTGTTGTACCTATACATAATAATAATATATATTACACGGGATTCGGCCGGGAAGCGTATATTATATTCTCTGTATATATATTATATATGTAGGTGCAACAGGGCACCAACGCCAGACTTCTGCTGCAGATGATAACCTAACCGTCGCCGCCGAGTTAAATGAGCCATCACGGGCTTTATATAAAATACGTGTACACCTATAAATATATAATAATTTATATAGGTACGGTTTTTCTTTAATTCTATAAAGAAATAAAAAATAATTCGTCCGTGGTCGTGGTAATCATGGGAATTATGTGTCATTTTTATTGTGCCCGTCGCCGGAAGACACCCACTACCTATACATAATATTATTTACTACACCACGACGACCGGGCGATTTTCTCCGTGGTTTTTCTCATCGTGTCTTTTTATTTTTTATTTTTTGTCGTGCTAGAATAATTGCGAGCATATAGGTTAGGTTACCCATAAACTTTAAACAGCAGCTTCCGGCGTTTCGAATAATAATAATAATAATAATAATCATTTCATTTTTGTTCCTCTGTCTCTTCGGGTGGTTTGAATATATTTAAGTAGAAAAAAACGCGAAATTCCCCCCTACCCCTAAAATATAAACAAAAAACAGTTTCGCGATGAACACGTATATTATATATTCCACGCCTCGTGAATAAGAGAATATCGTTACCGATACGTTACGTAATAAGGATCGGTAAAATCCATTCGGATACAACGCATATATATATATATATATATACAGCCGGTGTCTATAAATTCTCGACGAAACCATATAGATGTTTAAAACGAGTTTCATGTTACAATAACAAGATCATAAGGTATATTCCATTTAATTTTACTGTTATATATATATATATATAGGTATATAATGATATAGTGTATAGGGTTACACGAGAGAATCAATTTAGAGAAAAATTATAAAAACATTTTTTTTATCTTGAAAAGATAAAATAAATAATTGATTATCATTTCACACACACTAGGTATGTAAAAAAAAAAAAAAAAAGAACGAAAAACTTCCCAACCGACAATAATTATAAAGCTAACAATTAATAATAAATGTACGGCACAAATTAGTTAGGTAATGTTTTAAATTATTTTCATTTTGTATAATATAATGGTGTTTCCGTTTTATTAATTCGTAAACGTTCACGGGCGATAAAAACATTATTACATAATTATTCTGTATTGTGTATATAAAAACATAAAATATTCTTCAGTAAACTGTCCAAGAAGATTGAATATATATATTATATTATTATTATTATTATTATTATTATTATATATAAACGAAGGTTTTATAATTTCAAAATGTAGTCCCTGCAATACGGTGCGATATATAAAACCGAAACCGAAGTACCGAAGTACTTTGTTTGGCCTATGCCGACGTTAATAAGGGATATTATTAATGTTTCTCGTTTCAGTCGTAATCGAGAGAGGTTCGCAAACGCGATCTCACAAACTCAATTACCTTACCTATATACTTGACGGATTCTTATATTGTAAAACGACGTACAATATGTTACATACATAATAGAAAAGCATAGCCAACTACTGCATTAAATACACGTATTTTCAAAAAAGTATATAGATTGAAACCATATTATATAAGAGTAGGTCAGCCCCTAAAATTGTGTGTAGTACGTAATGTTCAATGTGTAGTACAAAATTAGCAACTGTGTTAATACAATTAGACAATTCTACATTTTTATATATTATTATTTTATTATATTATTTATGTTGATCATAAAAATAAAAAAGGTCATTCAAAGAAAAAATGAATTAAATGTGTAGTACGAAAATCAGAATATTTTAGGGGCTTGAGTAGGTATATATCTATATTATATATTATGTAAAAAAAACCTTTAAAAATGAAACCCACGAGAACTGAATTGAAATATATAAAAACCAAAATTCAACTTGAAATGAAAACTAAATATATATATAAGGATTCTAGTATTATATATTATAGTTAATAAACGATAACTATTTTATTATTACTCTTGATATTTATATTAAAAATCAATTTTAGAAATTAGCTCTAACGGCTCTAATAATATCTATAGATACTTGAAAACTCAAATCCCATTTATTTTACAAAATTAACGAGAAAATATTTCCTTCAGAATCACAAAAATGTATTCATCTACATTTTATAAATGAATAACAATAAGTAGTTGTGGATGTTATACATTTTTGACTGTTATCAAATCTTCGACACCATTGCTCAAGTATATTATTACATATAGTTTATCAGGATTACATTTGTATGGTAAAGTTAAAAAATATATTCACACAAATATTATTGCTATCTACTTATACTAAATCATTTCGTTGCAATTTTAAATTTTTACATAATACGCGGGTCATATATATTGTGATAAATGATAGTGCAATTTTATTTAAAAACAAACGGTTCTTTTAACACATTTCGTAAATATAAATATATGCAGCCGTATCCATTTTCTTCCAAAAATCCAAAAATATTCCACCGCTGTCCATTTTCCACCAAAATTTTCGAAAACACTGGTGAGTATATACCTATTTATATTACCTATATTACATAATTATTATCAATCTAATGAAAAAAAAAAAAAAATAAAAATAAAGTCAAAAATAAATTAAATATCCCAATTAATTATAATTTATTATTGTTATATTTTTATTTTTCCAAAAATAATTTGTCTTAAATCTCTGGTATACTTGGTTAAAAATTCAACGGAAGTAAAAAACCAATAAATACAATATCAATATTATGATCCATTATTTTATTTTAATATAGAATAAATAAATAAAATTTTTGGAGGAAAATGGATAATGGAAGAAAATAATATTTTAGTTGTGGGGAAAAAGGATTTGTTTTTTTTCTGGAGGAAAACGTTCCCGCCCTAATATGCTTCCTTTCGGTCTGCCACCGTCCCCTTTTCCATCCCCCCTCAAAACTATACGCCACCGATAACAGGTTTTGCGAAACATGCCCGTATACCCTCCTCGCGTCCGAACATCATATCCAAAATGTCGGGGGAAGGGGGGGGGGAGGAATCGTCATCGAACCCAACTTCGGTCGGCCAAACCCATACCGTTTTCTAGACTCGCGGGCGACATGGGATATAAAATAGAAATAGATAATAATATTAAACAGAGATCATAATATATTATAATGTACACGAATTTATTATGATATAAAAGGACCGACCTCCAGAATATATAATAATAATAATTGACAACGTCAACGACAATAACAATAATAATGATAATAATAATAATAATAATAACGATAATTTGTATAGTTATAGACGGAATAAAAAAAAAAAAAAACCGTACGTTACGACGATAATTGGAATGGTTAACAAAGCGATGATCGTTGCGTGATGGCTAGGTGTACAATTGCCCGGTCAGTTGTTGTATCATATCCTGTAATTACGTGTGTCTCATAATGGCCATAATGACATTAATCTTTTGACATGACGACTCTGTACTACGGCAGACGACGCACGGGGGGAGGGGGGGACGCGATAGACGGGAAACACGCCGCGGAGCAAAGCGGCGGCTCAAACTCCCCGGCGTTGACGGGCCCATGGACGCGCAGCGATTCGACAAAAATATAAAATAAAAATACCGACACGCCATTTACTGCGGAGGCGGTGATGATGAAACCACCAATTACCATTTACACGGTACAGGGTAGATACCTATATATATACACGAGTAGGTATATGGATAATATATATACATAATAACTGTAATTGTTTATCTTACCATCGTGTAATATCGTGTAGGCCGTAGGGGGTTAGGTTGCATGGCGATATGTAGTGTCGTCGGAAAATAGACTCGTTGGTTTGAAATTTCTCCCCGCCCACTGCGGCACAAGTACGGTAAAAAAGACGTTTTCGATTTGCATACGATATTTTCGGTTAAGGTCTGGGTGGCCGGAAATTTCCCCGGGTTTCTACGAGCCCGAAAGAATCCTTGGTGAAAATCATCCGTACAGTCGACTATATATATATAATAGGCGGTATCATCGGGTACCGATAATATTATGGTGGCGGTAAACCATCAATTATTATTATTCGGCCCATGGTTGGGTACCTAATAATATAATGATCGGGTGTGTGTGTAATTTACGGGTACAGCAACAAAATGTGTCGTCAAAAACTCGATGATCCGAAATTTCTCCGTCCTCTGCAGTGCGTATAATGGTCGTTTTCGATATTTTATTATTATACAATTCGATATAAATCGTGTTCCCGATATTCAAGGTGGCCCGGCACGAGTGAATCGCCAACATATACAAACAAAACGAGAAAAACAATCCGTTTACGTTCCATCCACACACATTGTTATTATTCGTACTAGTGTCTATATTATATAGTCCGCGCGTCACAATACCGATTAAACATAATCTCTAGAGGGACCAATTATTAGGCGGGTCGCGGAGATTTATTTTAAGTGACGGGTCGTACTCATGAAAAGTTTACGAACCTCTAATTATTGGCCGAATTTCTAAAGCGGGAAAACTCGTAATGAAAATACAAAAATAAGAAATAGCTGTTTGTACTACCTACATAATGTAATATAATATATACATAACATGGAGGATGGACATGGTGAAACCATCAATTACCGCAATACTCCACCGTGGTGGTAGTTAGGTAGGTAGGTAGGTACATAATATTTAATAACAGTAATCGATTTTTATTATTATTATACAATCGTGTAATTTAAGGGTTACACAATGGAAAAAATATGTCGTCGAAAAAAACTCGTTGGTTGAAATTTCTCCGCCATATGTGAACAAGTTTTATACATGCATAAATATTGCAAAAATCAACCAAAAAATTGTAAAGCGAACTGGCGCAAAATCTACAGTTTGAAAACATCGCCAACGAAAGGGCCTATACCGAACTACAATTATCCGATAAATCCACTTTGAAAAAAAGCTCAGGACGAGAAAAAATTATTTTTTAAGTACGACATGATGCTATTATAAAGTTAATTAACATTTTATTCAATTATATAATATTAACGATAACTTTGAACTTTTTGAGTTTTTACTGTATTATAATTATATAAGTTAGAGAGCGTCGATTTACCTGATCATTTGCACCTTATATTTTCTTTATAACTCTCGGTGAATTAAAATGAAAATCATCTGGTCATTTTTGATTTATTATATATTATTGATAAAATAAAAATGATAAAAATCGCATGTCATTTTGTATCAGCGAATGGCAATGTCGTTCGATGCAGAATAGATCATATTATATAGTAAGACACATTTGTTCACCCAGTTTAATGAAATCAGTTGGTATGGCTACAAAATACTGCGTACTTGATGATTATAGCACGTGTATAATTAAGACCAATCATTACAATAAAATATTAATTTAAAAAAAATCTTCGTCAATTGCCGAAACCGATATCGCGCGCGTATATAATGTATATGTGATCGAGAAACATTGAAAACAAAATATTATTGTCATTATATTTACTCAGCTATACGTATATTTATAAGGTTGATACCGTATCGTATCGTATGGTTTAGGTCTCAGATCGATGTATACGAATATAATAATATATAGATCTAAACAGGCATGTTCGACATGTTACTATCACCATTGGCGATTCTTGATAAACGCTGAGGGGGGAAGTGTTTCTTCATTTATATCTCATACATACATTTTACTTTTATGTTTCTAAATATAAGTTTAGACAATTTATATCTCCGATGTTTTTTGGCCATTCTTTTAGATTTCGAGTGATTTTACAATGTTTATTATTTTTATTTTTTCTCTATTGACAAATTTTCTATCAGAAGGAGTGCTCCGATCTTTACAAGCTTATCTTGTTTTCGGTAGAAAATTACATCTATAGTTGGTACTTTAGAAAGGTTATTTTTCGATTTTCTCGATAGTTTTTTTAATGCATAAGAAAAAACTAACAAAAAATGATGAAAAAAAAACCGCAAAAATACAATTTTGTCAAATCAAGATTTTTAATTTCTTCGGATATCAAAAATCAGTAGGTACAGACTATACAGGTAAATAACAACTATTTGTTATCTATGCCAAAACATATTTAGACAAAACATTGGAATCATAATTGTTTATTTCGAATAATTTATTATAGACTATAGTCACATATACTAAAATAATACGACCAATAAAGATTTTTAAAAAAATGTCCACGTATCGCCCCCCTTCTCCCGTAAAATCGCCATTGACTATCACTGTACATACGTAACATTCTCGCCATAATATGACAGTGATAATAATAATCAAAGTTATTTAGCAATAATTATTTTATCCGTGTAATATAGTCGTTTTTTCCATGCTGCCCAAGATGACGTTTAGTGCACAGTATAATCTTGAGAGCATGCGCCTGTTTATTTAGTTATGGGATCTACTCTCCTCCACGGTTGTATTATATAGGCACATTTATTACTATTACTATATAGTAGTAGATAGTAACGATAATACAAAATATCGTATCGTGTGTATATATATAGGTACTATATACATGGACGACAACAAGCAAGCTCGCGAGTTTTTCCACTTGTAAATAATACCGTGTAGACGTGATATAATATTATTACGACTATCGTTATACTGTAGATGGTTTTTTGTCACGCGACTTATGGTCACACCGTACACACACATATTATAATATGCGCACGAAGAAAAAAAAAAGTCGATACTATTTTCCGCCAGAGTTCCCGAAATATACTGTACATATAATACGACGTTTTCCTTTTGAATTCAGCACGACCTTTCGCCCACCTACGAGGTGGTCTTACAATATTATATACATATAGTTTGTACCGTTAGCCGTACTTAAACAATATATAATATTATAATAATAATCTGTGATGTATATAAATGTATATAAATCGAATATAATACATTGTATTTTTCGGGGTACCGCGTACATATACGAAAAATCTGTTGACATTAAACAATCCATACAAAAGTATACGATTATATAACAGAGATCGGAATAATCGAATATAATATCCTTACACAACGATTTTGAGGGAACGGTCGATATATTATCGTCCCTGATTGTGTCGCGTCTCCTTGGGCGTCGCCCCGTTTGAATGCGGTCGCCAAATTTTACCCGAAAATATTGACGTAGCGTTGGCTTTAGAATGAAAAGGTTCTTTTGTGGTAATTTTTATACAGCATACGCGTTATATAATATATAGGACCTTTTCGTTTTCTGTATTTTTTTTCATTATTAATGGGCTTACTACACGTTTCGTTTTAGCTTAGAATGTGCGTCTTAAAAGTTGAATCTTAACAAGAGGTTAAAAAAAAAAAAAAAAATGTCAATTTTGAACAAAAAAAAATAAAATTCTTTATAGAAACCTTCTTCTATGCCATAGAGACATTACTGAGTATTAGCGCCTCACGAATACCTGAATAATAATTTAAATAATTGTCCGTTAACATGAGTTATGAAGGTATTTTCCTTAATACATTTGAATATATCAGTGGTTCTCAACTTTTTCAGAATCACGGAACACTTACTATTTTTAAAGATTTTTGCGGAACACAACGGAAAAATAAAACAATATATAGGTGCATATTTTTATATTTCTTAATATATTAAAAATTATATACACATAACAGTTTACGTATCAGTCAATAGCAATTAATAATAAACAGTAAATTAATTGTTAAAAAAAAATTTTAATTGTCAAGATTTTTTTAATGGGATATAAAGAATATTATTATATATATATTATTATAATATTAAAGAATATATAGGAAATTAAGGTCTGATGACATTTACAAATGTTTTCTGCAATACCTTACGTGAGACGTAGCTACTCTCATTTTCTCTTCTATTAATATTTGTCAGCTATTCACGTTTCAAAAAGTACGATGTTAAAAATTATAATAGCATTTTAATAGTATTTTCAGAAATAATTTAAAATTCGGTTTGAACAGAAATCCAAAAAATTTCAACTGTAATTTAAAAAAATTTAATTTTAATAGTACCTATAGATACGCATGCGATACGTACTGCTTTGCTTCTTCGTTTTTATTTTTTGTAATAATCGTTTTAATATTTTATCAATTTTTCACATTTTTCATGGAACACTATCTCTAAGTTCATGGAACACCGGTTAAGAACCACTGGAATATGTCCTTATAATGATCCTGCTGAAATTATCGATATTGTTGGTTCACTGCACGCACCGCTACATGCATATTGATATAACTTCAGTGAAGTTATTTCAAGTTTGCTAGACACATTCCATTATACTATTATCTCAGTATCTTTTATAGAAATTTTCGTGATGCAAAATTATCAATATTATAATATGTGTAGGTAGTCGCTCTATTTAATCTCATATATTGCAGTTCTAAAATCTCTGATGTACATATTGAATTGTCGGCGAAAATAACGATAAAAATCGAGTTTCTCGATATTTTTATAATAATATTCATCGAGTAGGTGTTGTATACTAACGATATTTTTTTATCGAGTTAATATACTATATATACAGCTACCTATTATATGTAACCTAGGTATTTTGTATCTGTAGACACTCGCGGGCCGCTACTGTTATACACAAAAATATGTACGAAAATAAGATGGTATCAACGCCCGATAATTATAATTTATAATATATTCATTTTGAAATTAATTAAAATTTAATTATCGGCGGCGAGTACCGTGTAAAAATACGATGATTAAGCACAGGCGATGCGTTATATTATTCCTGTTGCAGTATATATATAGTGATGGGCGTGTACCTTTCGATAATGTTTTTACCTGCATGGTTTTTTTTTCCTTCTTTCTTTTTTTTAATATCGTTGTTGGTGAAAAATACTGCTACGTACATCTATCTATATAGATAGACAATTTAATAAATTATATTTTTTTTAACGTTACGTTTTATAAATTGATTCGTCTTCGTGTTATGCCTTAAAAAATAATACCAATATAATATATGATTTTTTTTTTTTTTTATCATGTACGCGATAACAAACAAAAATATAAAAACTAGCGTTTAAACAAAAAAAATTAATAAATAGGGATATCCAAAAAATATTCAGCGATCGCCTAATATACCCACTTATTATACATAAGTACCTATATGACTACCGATCAGAAACATGAAAACAAAAACGAAATAAACCGAAAGTAAATCGTTATATAATAATTTTGGGGTGAAGTATAGCTGTGAATAATAATGAAGAATTACTGCACTCGTTCGTATACCTACATTTATTACTACGTATATACTTATAAAAAAAAAAAAAATACAAAATAACTTGCAACCCCCATTCGTTCGGAACAAAAACGTGGAAAAATATTTCACCTTAAAAAGTTTCATTTTTTTTTTTTTTTTTTTTTTTTGGTTTGGTTTTTTTTTTATTATTTGCCGCGTGTAGACTTTAATTTCAGCTCACGACAATATCCTCTTGCCCCGGGGAAATATAATCGTATACATAATATAGACCACTATCACGTAAATGGGTCTTTTTTCTCCTTCCGTCATCCTTTTTCTAACGTCTTCACACACGCATACATATATATATATATATATATATACATATATATATACACATTACACATTACACACACACACACACACACACACACACACACACATACATACATACATAC
>JAIPRL010000180.1:100525-188072 GCA_025469235.1 Pemphigus obesinymphae
CATACATACATACATATATACATACATACATACATACATACATACATACATACATACATACATACATACATACATACATACATACATACATATATACATACATACATACATACATACAAACATACACAATAATATGATTGTACATCATAATGTGTATATATATATATATATGTTATATATAAAACTATTCGGAGCGACGGTGGTCACGAAAACATATAATTCGATAAGTGAAAATATCGACTTAGGTCCCTACTACGAACTCTACCACCACTACCGTAGCCACCGCTGCTAGCCTGGCCAAAAGCACTTAGAAAAAGAACAATGAAAAAAATATATAATCCAATCCATTCGCTTAATAAATTAAAGGGCGCTGACGGTGTTTTTTTTTTATATTTATAAAAGCCTATATAACGTCGTCATTTTGGGCGTAATTCGTTTAAATCCATTAATATTATTGTATTCTATAAAATATAGATATATCTATACTTATATATTTATATATTTATATTATATAGGTATAAATAAAAATTTACAAATTCTATATAATAAATATACCCTGCAGTTAAATGTTTTAGCCCGTTTAGGAATATTGATTTGTATACACTAAAAAAATATATATAAGTATATATAGGTTAACTGACTTACTGAATATGAGATTCATCTAATCAGAATATGAATTAAATTAAAATCGCTCTAAAAAAAAATGTATACCCACCCAAAAACGATCTATATAGGTAACAGAAAATCAATAGTTATATTTATCTGGAATCTCGGATTATTTATTGTTTTTATTGAATTTATTATTTAGGTACTGCAATTTACCCGACGAGCAACAATAATTAATAGTTTATTCGTAAAAGTCTAAAAAAGGTCCTAAAAAGAAATAATACATTTTGACGATTTTTTTTTTTTATTTCTGGGGGGTCAAAACCCGGGACTCCCCCCCACCGTAAATACACCACTGGTAATTTGTACGTTAAAATTGTTTATGTTTACTGTACTGTACTACTCTTTTAAGCGATAAAAAAAACCCCCATTAAGCTTATTATTTTTACATAATATCATAAATAAGTTTAGATGAGCTTTGTTAATTTTTTAGGGTGGTCCAGGAAAACAACAATAAATTACGAAAATACGTTTAAAATTGTGTAGTTAATTTATGTGGATATTTAATTGAATATAAAATCATAAAACGATAAAATAATGTAATAAAATTACTAAACGGGTATATATATTATATATAATATAGGTATCTGGTACACAATTGATAATATTTAGTTAAAAAATGTATGTGATATGGCGCGTATCAAAATGCAGAAATCTGTCGATAAACAACAGGTATAGAACTGCAGTATAGTATACTGTATACATATAAAGGTAATATTATTATAATGGCAGAATGCATCGAGAAACGTGCAGTATGACGACGAACATCGTATAGCAATCAATTTAAGAGGGCGTAGTGGCAATAATACTGCAAAAAAAAATATAATAAAATACCTAACCCCAAAAAGTAAAAACAAAATAACCAGAAAAAAAAATATATAAAAGGGGAACCCGAGCAAGTTGATTGACTTAAACGCGTAGCTTTGTTCTTTTTTAACCGCACGCGAAACACACACAGCGTGCAGTCAGCGCACACACGACGCGGAAAACCGCACATTATACGCACGTGTATATATGTATATATACACACGCATATTATATATATATATATATACACCTGCAGTTATATAATATACGAAATGAATGTATGTGGATTTCGGTTTTTTGTCTCTATTTCGCGAGTAATGTAAAAAAAAAAAATAATAAAAAATAAAATGCAAAGCCGTACACTGTTTATATGTACGACGAGACGGGGAGGAGTAGGAAACGTGACTTGAACAGTCAAGACGGATTTAATGGAACTTTTCCATTGCACCGACGATAAAACCCCAACGCATATATATATATATATGATGACTATGGCGGTGGTGGCGTGGTACGCGCGTGCAAAGGAAAACTCGAGTAAATATTCATTTTCGATCGTAGAAAAAAAAAAACTGGAAAAAATCCTTACTGTGTTATAAAATACCGCGGGTGTTGTAATAAAATACGGTCAGCCATTTTTCGTGTAGGTATCTATATAAATAATACAGATGAAATTGCAGCACGAACCGGAAATTAGCAGCAACCTAATCGAATTTGGAACCAAAAAAAAACCAAAAAAAAAATCCTCTCAGCTACAGCGTATTATTTATAACAACAATAATTAAAGGATGCGTTCCAAAATTATAGTTTCGCATTTCGTGAATTGTAAAAGATAATATTATTATATGCATAGAAGAATCGTCGAACATTAATATAATTTATACAGGTATCGTGGCTTTTGAACATTGTAAAATGTTCACTTCTTTAACGAATAGTAGTCATACGATACGAATAGACCCTCTTCTTTTCTATGCTATATATATATATATATAATATAATTAATTACTTCCGATCGGTTGATTCAGCGATTTTTTTTTTTTTAATTTAGTAAAGATTTCCTACCGTTAATGAACGGCGGCCGTGTGCGCGCATCGTCGTTATACTCGTACACTTACCGGAATATTGGAGTTCCGCTTGCGCGTACGGCGAGACAAATTGTGTTGTACACTTACCCAATTCTGAAAAAATAACAAAAATATCGATATCAATAAACACGTTTGATTCGGAATTATAGTAAATATTTTAATAATATATAGGTCGCCTCTTAATAATGAATTATTATTCGAAAGTACCTACCTATATAGGTAATCAATTTTAATTATTAAAAAAATAATCGGTTTTTTTTTTTTTTTTTTTTCATTATTTCTATAAAGTAGCAGTATAATATAGTATAATATATACCTATATAGGTACACTATTATAACTACTACTATACCATAGCATAAGTAGTTGAAACGTAGGCGTGGTTTTCGTCATGACGTAAGATAACAATCGCACTTGTTTCCACCATAGGACCACCGCGTCCCGTTCTATGTCTATATAATGATGGGCGTTGTTGTTTAACGCTATAGGTATAACATAATTATAACCGTTATTGTATAGTCGATATTCGTATGCGTTTTGCAGTGCATAAAGGTACGGCAAATCGTCACCACAATAGTATAATATACAAAACCGCATAATATATAAATTATAATGTTATGACGAGACGTTTTTTTTTTCGGTTTATTCGATCCACGATATAATTTCAAATGTCCAAAATCCGAAAAATTTTAAAACTATATTATATTCCTGTCAAATCTAAACGAAAACCACATAACAGCAACTCCTTCAATCGCGAGCATACTTGTGTACACCAAAAACAAACACTTACCAATCCTTTCAATCCATTAATCTTCCCCTCGTAGGAAACGTCCACCCCCTGGGTACGTTAACCTCGGTCATATATATAATCTCTAAAAATATCTACACACTTGCTTTTTATTAGGTACCTATAGTATAATTGTACGAAAATAAATTCCGTAAAGACATTTACGAATCCGAAAATAAACTGGTCACGAGCAAACAAGTAAACTGCCCAAAATCTAAGCTTGTTTTTTTTTTTTTTTTTTAACTGGTGTCAATGAATTGATGTTATCTCATTTACTTAAAAAAAATTGTTAAATTCCAGCCTATATGTATGGAAAAACATTTCGAAAAAATTTAGCAAAAATTCCACTATTGGCCCTCGACAAGGTCGAACAACCGAGAACGCTCGAGTATCTTTGTTTTTTTGCCCATAGTAAATAATAATTGCTACCTATTTATAATAAGTTTTTTTTTTAATACTGGGCGACATTGATTTTTTGACTGACGACATTTTTTAACGTTCGACCTTAAAACACAGCAATAATATGATAATAATTCGAAATCAATAATATGATTATTCAGAATGAAATCAACATAATAAATTCAAAAATACTTTGCGTTATTTTTTTCATCTTATTCTATATATTATTATGGTTCCGAAAACAGAAAAATCTTGCAGATATTACCTAACTTCGCAACGGGTTTGTTAATAACTGTATATTTAATTGATTTCAAATTGATTTTGGTGATTTAACTTCGGCTATACCACTATATTATAATACGCGTGTAGCACCAATGTATGCTGCAACATGATAAATAAAATGAAATTTTAATATTCCTAAATCCTAAGAAGGCGAGATTTGGATTTTTGAATATTACAACAAAATTAAATACCTATATAATTGTTGACAAGTCAATGTGAGATCTATGGATAATTTATAATTTTATTGTGTTTTTAGGGTAAATCGTAGGACGTGTTTATTCATTTCATCTTAAATTCCTATAAGAATATCAGTGTACCTCGCTCGGTGTAAAAATTAAATAATATAAGTGATTTTTTCCCGAGAACCGACCAATCCAAAGCGGTCCTGCTATCTTTCCTGAAATGGCGCAGGATGCGTACAGTAATTTGAGAATTATTATTATTATAATACTGCAGTATACACTTATCGTACCCGAGATATCCATTGACTGACCGCATATATATATATACGTGTATATATATACGTAGTATATAGTTTATATCTGGGACGACCATCGGGTAAGGTCAAAATCGAAGCAAAGAAATATATATTATACTTATAATATGGAGGGCAACACGGGGCAACACACAATATCGTCGCCGTCCTATAGTCGTTCAAAGGAATGTTGTCAGATCCAGATGTTATTTTAGTCGTATAGGCCGAGGAGGAACGCGCTAGTGTATATATATATTATTATATAGTATCCCGCCGTGATTTTCTAAATCCCCATAGCGGTTACTTTCGGTTTCTCAGCGTTATCCTATCTCTCTCTCTTTCTACATATATATAAATGTATAATAATAATATAATTTATACTTCTTCGTGTATATATTCAGAGCTCTTTCCGGGCACGCGGGCGATGAGTCTCCTCGTCGACGACGACGACGACGACGACGATGGGTCATGTAGATAAGATTACTCGGTTTAACAATTATTATCGCATGCTATCGAATATACACATACCTAAATATATACATATATTTGTGGTATATGTGCACGTGTGTGTGTGTATAATACACGCACACACATACACAGAGACAGACAGACATATATATATAAGAGGAATGCTGCTCTTCTATATATACATATAGGATCCGAAGACGATTTATACAAAAAGAATTTCTCCCACATTTAACGAAAAACAAACCAAGTGAAATAAATACACTGCAGCCTCCTGCCTCGTCATATATATGCTTACACGTAGGTATAACTAAACGAAAAGATATGTTTCGTCGTAGGTATATATACGTATACTATATACGAGATGGAAGGCCCGGGACGAAGAAACACAGCGCAGTGGAATAACAAAGACAACGGGACCTCTCAATAAAAAATCGTTCTCCTATATATAGAAAACCGAGTTCTGCATACTCGTCCGACACCTTATAATAAAGCCAATGTGTGTGTGTGTGTGTGTATAATAATATTTGTAAAACCAGTTTACAAGTCTCGTGTTCATAGTCTCTTAAAAATATATTATATATATATACTTATATACGTATACATTATACATATACACTATATTCACATTCAACTCTTTGCATATTATAATACACTATCGTACATAATGTTTGTGCATATAATATATTATATAGTTGCTGTTTTTTTTTTCTTTTTTTTTTTTTTATCTCTCTCATCCTCTCTTTCTTTTCTTCTACCAAAGATGCAAAAATATGTTTATGGTTACAGGTACACGTATATGTGAGTATCAGGGATGGGATATTATATGTTTAAAAAAAAACACCATTAATAATGAAAAACGATAACGGAAGAAATACAAAAACGAAATTAAAAACAGAAAGATGTCAATGTCAAAAAAAAAATCGAAAATAAAAACGAAAATTTTTTTTTATTTACATACACATACAATATTATATAAGTATAATAACATTTATAATAGATAATTTCTAGTCAGAGAACGAGTATTACCGGGCATTAGATATATAGTTTGAATATTATTAAGGCACTTGTTAACTGCAGCAGTACACTGTTTATAATATATGTAATTAGTTAATTATTATTCATGAATGAACCAAAGTTACTATTTTATAATACTGATTATAAAGTATTTATTCGGATTTTAAAATTTAAAAAAAACCGTTTAACAAGAACGAAATGATCAATAAATGTTTTTAAAAATGAAAACAAAATAATTAAAACCTTTTTCCATTCCGATTAAGTTATACACATATATATTATATATATATATTTTTTTTTATGGTGTACATAAGATTATACATTGTAATAATAGGTTGATTATAAATTATAATAATTAATAGTTGAGTAGTCGTCAATGAGTCTCTTACAATATACATTATGTGAATTTTCTGAAAATTCCACCAATAGCTGTTACATACATATATTATGTGTGCGTGTGTAATACAAAAGCCTGATATTATGTGTTCATCAAAATAGTATAAACGATGAATATCTGAAAAAATCTAAAAAAATATCAAAAATATAAACGTAAATAACCGTCACTTATACATCATTAAATAGTATACTGCATATTATTACTATATTATTAATACTCATTTCCCCGGTCAATTATTGTTTAAAAATATTTTTAAATTGTAGGTATTTTAAGTAATTTAATTAAAAATAACTAAATAGGTAAAAAATTACCGAGGTACGATTACTATTTTCATATTTATGATATACACTTTAGTTTTTACCTACATACTTTAATTTAGCAATGCAGAATATATATTTGTTTATTATTGAACAAACAGTTGATAAAAATATACATCGCTTTATTCAAAAAAATATAATAAAAATCATTGAGATAAAAAAAAAAATAAAGTACCTAATAATTTGGATTAAATTAAAATTTGAATATTTTTTTGTTTTTTTAATATATTCATACACACAATAATTAACTAAGAAAATGAGCGTTTCCTGTTAAACCAATGGTTCCTTCTTATATAGGTATATATATATATACTTTTTTAATTTAAAAAAAAAAAAACTATAAGAGAGGACACCACGGAAAAATTAAAAACATTGTATATAATATAATAAAGTGCTCGCGCGATTATTCGGCGCGGGCTATATGTCTCTCCCCCTCCTCATTCGCGGTACATATACACAACCGGTTCTGCGATATAATTTATTTCTAAAAATTAATTCGTTTCGTTTTTTATACTAACCCGTGTACATTTTTTTCTCCGTTCATTCTATATATAATGTGTATATATGTGATATTATATGTTTTTTAAAACGTCGTTCCCCAGACGTCTATGAAACGACAGGTGTTCCCTCCTAATACGCACACATACACAATATACATTACATAAACAGACACACACACACACACACACACACACATCATCATCATCATCATCATCAGACACAATGGGTCTCGCGTATATAGTAGTTATGTTAATGTATGTCCAATGATAAATCGGATTCTAATATATTCCTGGATTTGCTGTATACATGTTAGTTGTATTCGAGAATGTCAAACGAACGCGCCCCGTCTGTATACGGTTCCCATAAAACTAATATATATTATATATATATATATTTTTTTTTTTTTAAATTAAAAATCCAAACAGCGAGTAGTATTTTACTAGATTTTTAGAAAATCACGATAAAAAAAATAAATAAACGTTAAAATATACATTTCGAAAACGAATACAATTCGAGTACCTACGTGTACTATACACACGTGACGTTTATCCGAGGAGATAAACAATACGATTTCATTATATATATTTATATACACGAGTATATAATATACACTCATAAAACGTATATAATTAATATTATATTACTATATTACTATTGCGGTAGTATTTCCACCATATAATGTGTCCTACTTATTATAAACGCAAAACGTATGCGGACGATTTATTAGTCGTAACCAACATACTGACCCCTGGTTTATGGTAAAATAAATATAAATGTCAAGGCCGCGAGCGCGGTGTAAAAATTACGACTATTGCGGAGACGACCATCAGCCCAGTTTTTATCGGACCGCACTTGGTCGGTCGGAATGGTCGTGTATTTTGTATTTTTTTTTTTTACTACTTAATTGATATTTTAATAACATAAACACCCGAGCAGACGAACAGTGGACAGAACTGTTGTTTTATTTAAATTTGTTATTAAAATTTTATATACTAATAACACAACAAAAAAAGTTTATGTTTACTATACGCTTTACTACCTTTACATAATATAAAATATATGTATATAGGTATTGATTATAATAAATTGATTGTCATTATTATTTTATCGTTTTGGTATAGGTAATCAAAATTCAAATACGAACTATTAACTTAGGTAAATATAAATGTAAATATAGGTACTTAACCTAACAAAAAGTACTAAATTTAAATGATTTTTTTCTCCGATACATTTTTAATATAATAAAAATAATTCAAATTAAATATAAAAAAATAATTTTAATTGTGGGGAATTGAGTCTCCGAGAAAAATACGTATATTCTTATTAATTCCAATATAGGTATATCCGCTGGACCTATTCTTTTTCGTGGATTATAGTGGGTCGAATTATTTCCCAAGCCCAAGATAAAGCTATATACTCGTAATTCGTATGTGTCTAAAGACACTTTATTATATATAATAGTTAATTATTATTCTCGAAATGTTATACTACTTCCCTCTCACGAACAGTACCTATATAATATAAGACCTGAAACATAAGCTAATATAATATAAGCCCCACTATATCATATTTCAGTATCTCATATTATACACCCGGCACGAGGCTCGATTTTTAATTTAATTGCAGCAGTATATGATATAATATAATATTATATTATATAGTACTTATATTAGATAATTTCCATCCACCTAATTAATAATAATAATAAAAAAAAAACAGCCACTGATCCATAATTTTTATAAATAGTATTATAAGTATGTAGGTATAGGCTGTGATTTTAATGCATTAAAAAGTTGCAAAAAAAAATGCACGAAAAAAAAGCATTCAAAACCTAAAAAATATATTAAAAAAAAACTTGAAAAATCTATATATTTTAACAAGAGATACGATCTGTATAAATTGTCATAAATATCGTTCTAAAAATGTAATAAAAATCGTATTGATTATAATATTATTATCGTAGGTATAAATGTTCGTTTTTATTGCTAGGTAATGAATAAATTAGGATATAAGTAAATGGTAAAATTTCCAGCACTACTATAATAAAAATCACTGCTCACCAATATATATGTTATTTTGAGTATATTTATAACGTTCAAAAAAATATTGTGAAAAAACTAATTAAACGACAACAGCAAAAAATGCCCTGAATATTTCAAAACTTTGAAAATACTAAACATGCTAATGAAAAAATGCCATAAAAATCAAAATTCAAAATAAAAATATACATATATTTTAATACATAAACGATAAAAAAAATTAATCAAAATTCCAGCCCTATAAAGGTATAAGTATATAGTATATAGTATATAGTATAAGTATAAGTTATATAGGTAATATTAAATAAACTCCAAGTGTAATAAATACTATGTACCAGGTACCTACCCATATTATATTATGCACATGTAAAACGTAATTTGTTTTTTTCTCTTCAAATCATATATTTTTATTTTTCACAAATTTTTTTCATCATTTTGATTATTATTATTATTATTGATATAAATATAATACGCAAGATTTTTAATATTCTACGGTTTAATGCGGTTTTCCTCCAAAGAATGCATGAAATGACCATGTGTGTAACATTGTGTAGTGTAATACGTCTCTCGTATATACATCGTCGTCGTCGTACCACACGTTAAAAATATATAATACATACCTATATACATATACATATACATACACATCATGATTTTTTTTTTCTATTATCTAGGATTTCTTTCGTTCTTATTATTATGATTTCAGTTTTTTTTACATAGAAATTTAACAGCTATTTTTTATTATTATTATTTTTTTTTTTTTTTTTTGCTCATATTGCTTTCCATCATATATGATATAGTGCGTGCGCGCCTGAACGCGTGAGGATATCTAAAAAGAAGAAACTGGCGCGATCGCGTTTTTATATTATTTATGTGGACTATACGAGCCGAACCTATCGCGTAACGAATTATTATTATTACTTTGAATAATATAATGTACCTATATTATATAGGCATACGTATGATGAGATATAGGTAATAGTTTTTATATCATAAACGTGTATACAACATATGCGTCGTCGTCAAAGTCAATATTAATTTTATTATTTTTGCGAAGATATTTTCCCATTTTTTTTTTTTTTTTTTTTTTTTTTGTATACGTTTTTTACTATATACGTCATATAAACGAAGAATTTAAATCGGACTACCTTTTTACACATTTTCTCCAATTTCCATTCGGACTCGTACTTGTATGCCGAAATTTATGCGATATGCCATATTATAATATGTGTATATATTATAACAGTTTATGGATACTCTATAAGATAATTTGTTGATTAATACAGAATGAGTTATTTTCGCAAGTGTAAAAATTTCTGGATGAGAGGGGCAGAAGTTTATAATCCTATTATATACAGATAAGTACCTATATTATACTGCTAAAATATGATCATCATCCAAAAGTTTCTTGTTTCTTCACAAAATTCGTTGATCTAAAACCATTGACTTTCTGAAACCCATTCTATATGTAGATATTATAGATAGATTTTGTATAAAAATAAAATATATTTTATCCGATCTAACAATTCGCAAATTAAATTTTACACTGGGTATATACAGGACTACAGATCGTGATTAAAACACTCAAGGATAATACGATATATTATATATACGTTGTAGGTATTATAAATGTTTATAATAGAGTGTAGAGTTTAAATTTCTATTCTAGATAAATGCAGTATACCTATATAGCATATAATAACAGAGATCGTTAATAACTATATATTTCTTTTGTAAATAACCACCGCATTTCAAAATATATAATAACTCGACAACTCGAGTACATTATATTCAACTCAGACAAGCGTACTAAAGGATATACATACATAAGTACATATAACACTATAACCTAATGAATTTATAGTATTTATACGGACAAAAAATAAAAGCATATTATGTACTTTGTACTCAGACAAGGTCTATTTTACTATCAATAGTAGCGATTGTAAACGGGATATAAGTCGTTTAAATACGAAAGTTTATTTTACATAATTTTTATATATTTCACCATTTTTAGGCTACTATTTATTTACAATAATATAATATGTATTTCGACATAAAATGGTATATGTTTTTGTAAAACACTATGTACACCAGTGGTTCTCAATCTAATTACAACGCGTAACATTCGAATGTCTACTTGGTTCTAATCAATGCAAACTTATGATGCAGTCATGATAATACATATGGACAGACACAACATGAAAAAAAAAACCATATATACAATAAAACCAGTACGATATAATATAATATATATTATACGATATTATTATTATTATTTATATTATTGGCAATGCCCTCCTAACTTATTTTAACGACAACGGCGACAACAACGCTTAACGCATGTAAACGCAATGGTAGTTTTAATAAAAATAAACACGCCACGGCGAAGGGGAAGATGGCATTATACGAGCGGTATATACAACCGTTTATACTATTGTATGTGTATATATTATAGTCCCGAAATTCGTGTTGTAGATGGCGACCACGATTATGCAAATTCCATACTCGAAAAGAATGAAAGGAAATAATACACACAGCTGTAATACGTACTCGTATATAGTATACATACTATAAGGCAGCCCGCGAAACGCATATAATATATGTATACGTAATATTAGGTATAATATATATAATATGTGTATTATAGCCAGTAGGTATGTAGGTAGTCACGCGAAGGCAAAACCGTAAAAATTGATATCACTCTCGATTTCGTATTCATATAATGATTTATCTATACGACGATTAACTTTTTTTTATATATATATTTTATAGAGCTCTATATTGTGATTTGTTATTTGACGAGACTTCAAATAAATCTGTCTATAATCTATATGCATATCTGTATAATCAGATACTGCAATAATTCATTTCAAACGTTTTCGTTTTCTTCGAAACATTTTAAACACGACTACGATATATTGTTTTTAACAAATTGTTGTACGCGTTTCGTTAGAAAAAAAAAAGGATAAGACAATGCACTAATCACACACCTATAGAATTTGACGATCGAAAGCTTATCAATTTAAAGGCGGGAGGTAGGGGGGTCGTTTGTACCGCAGACTGTGGTCAAATAACACATTACAGCTTATCGTTTTTGATCGCCATATGAACCATGTAAGATCGCCATAAATAATAAAGAATGGATAGGACATCCCTATACTGATTACAAGTGAGGGTTTATAAGAAGAGGTAAACTAAGGCAAATTAACATTTTTTTTTTTTTTTTTTTTATTATTATTATTATAACAGTTGATAACTGAAAACTAATGTTTTTTTTTTTTACTTTTTTTATTATTATTATACTTATTATTACAATTATATACAATTGCATATTAAAATCGTGGGAGATAAAAATTATACTCTTGGGAAAAAAATAATTTGCCTTATTTTAATATTTCGTTCTGGATCAATGATAAACAGTGGTCCATTCTGTATAATTTATGGAGGTCGCAGCTGATGTTATCGTAAAATTTTAAACGATACGATTTTTCGATAATGGTACTGATATCTAAACAAGATTTCCTTAAACTGTTTTGATTTTTGAACAGGGTTATATAATATAGATAAAACATGCACGAAAAGTTTAAAATTCACAGTTATTCATTCAAAAATTTTTAATAGTCATTATATTAATTAATTATATTATGTTCTTCAAAACATTAGAATCCGGGATTTATAAAATCGTATACATAATAATTGTAAACGTAACTATAAGTACACATAATCATATGAAGCGTGGTGCGTCTCTAGAGCGCGGAAACTTTCGAAAAACAATATGTAAGTGCGAGCTTATACTTATATAAGCTTATATTTGCGGTTATATAGGTACGATATAATATATACGATTATTGTGTTATTAAAATAACAGCTAGTTTCAATTTATGTACCGTATAATAATAATTTGGACGTGGTGTGCTTGACGGGGTTAACGAATATAATCCCCACGAAGAGGCGAGAGCACACCCGTAAGATTACAGTTTGTCGCGCGCGTTGAATTCTAAAAAGGTGGCGGTGACTGTCGCCGCCGACTGCACCCTTCGGGCCACGCTGTGCGAGAGACTCGCCACCGACACTACGATCAAATTTATATAAGTGAATCGGTTTTACGACGTTTTTCCGACCGTGCGGCAACATAAATATCGCCGTCGCTATTATATATATCATGTATTGTTACTATCATTATTGTATTTAAAAGGAGCTCTGGCGAACACGGTAGAGACGTGACTTTTGTTAAAATACCCCACCGATGTATCTGCAATGTACAACAGCAGCCGCCACTACCCTGAACCCAAATATATATATATATATATATATATGTACCAATAGGTACCAATAACTACTTGGGTGGTTCATTTGAAAAGGCTAGAATACAAACACGAATGGATTTACAGTGGGTAATAATTTCAAATATTATTGGAGATCAATTTTAAGAATAATATATACCAAGAAATTATAAACGAGACAATCAATCGATTCTGTATAACGAAACTATAAGACAAACTGACTGACTGACTGACATAAGACAAACACTGGCGGTCTGCAATATATAATGGCGACCAATCTATACGAGTGACTCGTATTTTTGTCTAGAACGTAGTACGCATAGGATACGGGAGAAAGATTTTTAGAATTAGTGCACAAAATCGAATGTTGTTCAAGACGTTCTTGCAGGAGTAGAATTCTAGGAGTTGATCGAAAACATTCAACGTGACATAAGACCTCCTAGAACCCCAGAATTCATTGGATTGATTTAGTTGACGTGAATTTTGGAAGTGCACTTCTACTTTTATAATATTCCCCAATAAAGTGTACCACCGGGATAATGATTTAAAAAAAAAAAAGAAAAAAAAAGAAAAAAAGAATCGAATACTAACACAAATTAGTTAACAGTGAACAATTTCAAATGCTTGGAAATTAATGTCTGTAGAATATAATATTAATTTGTTTGCACCGAGAGAGAAATCAATGGGAGAACGAAGAGAGTTACCTACTGCAACAGTAAGATCAGATCATATTATTAATTAACGAGAATGAAAATTATATTATACGTAGTTCGATGTTTTGCCAGGAAACGAACACGATTTACGGGAGTTGCATCGACTAGATCGTATTTACAAGGGTCGAGCGTACGGAGGAAACGCGCAGCAGGACCCCTAGGACTATAGGACCTAGGAGGACTCGGTGGGTTCATCACTTTGGTTGCCAAGAATTCGAAAACGCTATTCAGACCGGGGCGAGATGGGTCGCGAAAGGGACAGACGGGGAGACCCATTATACAACATATGTACATATTATAGTGATGGCAGCAACCAACGGTGGTGGTGCAGGCCCTGACAATGCGGGCCGTTGCACCATCGGACGCTAGATTTGGGAGGAAATCGTTACTGTAATATTATTATATTTAAAAGGATCTCCGAGGATATGTGACTTTGTTAAAGTAGCCCCACCACAGTGCTATAATAATAATAATATCTTCAATGACCGTACCAGCAGCCGTCGGTGCAGAGCCGTCTAATACACCCGGAGACTATATACTACACCAACCACCACCTACCTGGGTGGTTTATTTACACATTTTTTTTTCTCTCTACGCGCGCATATAATAACCAAAGATAGATATAATAATAATATATACATAGGTATTTTTTCCCCCCCAACCAACCAACCAACCGACGGTTTAATCGGTCGACTATAATATTATATACGTGTGCTTGTGTTGCCCGCGATGTGTACGTCCCGCTGTTTCGTGTTATTGGAGCCCCCCGTCGGGTTTGGCAACGAACACCACATATCGGCGGGCTTCGGGGCACAACCGAGTCGTTGATCGTGCAGCATATATACATAATATATATATATATATATATATATATCAAAAACCGAGCGGTGTGCGCGAGAGGGAAAAAGACGGAGAACGCCGCATTTATTATTATTATGATTATTATTATAATACTCTGTGGCGCACGACGCATGCATTTTTATACGTCACTAAATACTTTGTGTCGGACGGACGGACACACGGGGGCCTCGGAGAAAAGAAGAGATCTTCTATATATACGTTTATATATATATATATATGTATGTATACTGACTGCCGGTATTATTTCTATGGCATGGAATAAACGCAATTGTTGTGGTAGGAAAATTTTTTTTTTTTTTTTTTTGGAATTTTTTCTTTGCAAACGCTTGTAAAAGAGCGCGCACACATACACACACACATATATATATTATACACAATACAAGTATATATCATATATTGTAGAGAAAACGCGTTTACGCTCCTCGTTTTGTGTGTGCTCTCACACTGCACACACACACACACACACACACACACACACACACACAAAATAAAACCTTTTTGTCCCCCTCGTCGTTGTTCACGCTATATACGCATGCAGTTCTCTCTCGTCGCAGTGCTCTGTGTGTGTGCGAGACCGTTTGAAAAGTAATTCGACCAAAAAATAAATTCTTTGGCCAAACAACGGTACCACCTTTTTTTTCTTTTTTTTTTATCGTTTATTTTTTTCTCCCCTCGACATTTGATACCTATACGGTCGTCTAAAAATTACACATTTACAACTGCTGCACCGCGAGGGATGAATTTCACGAGATCCTTATAGATCCTTATTAGGCAGGTACTAGGTACCTACCTATATATTATGTTCATTAATATTTAGCGTTATTATCATTACCCATTGATTTCCATCCCCCCACACAACCCTTAAAAAAAAAATGATACCAATACCCATATATACACACCAAGAAATGGCAAAGAAATAAAATTATTATTAATTTTATTTAAACTAATAATAATCAGAAACAATAGGCGGTAGATTATCTCACAGCCAGCCAGCTGTGCTCACGACAAGCTTATACACACACATACGCACGCACACGCCAGCCACACAACAAAAATGGCCGCGTCGCCTCGGGGTCATTCCACACACACACACACGAGATAGTCGTATATAGCTGCTGCATCATCATTTAAGCGCCCATCATCGTCATCACGATTGTGTTTAAGGATATTTATTATATATATATATATATATATATGTATAACATTGACTAAAGAGCAGCTATTATTGTTGAATAATATTTCTGCATGAGAAGATTGAAATTCTATATAATAAAAGCTTATACCCTATATAAACCCAATAGATATACCTATAAACGAATAAACTGAACATAAGAAGAATAAAAAAAAATACTTTTTCGATTTATTTAAATTGAGTTTCTTTATGTATATATATATATATATATACAAAATACGATAAACACAAAAATATCTTATTAAAAGAAAAAAATAATAATTCTTATTATTATTATTATTATTATTATTTGTCTTTAAAAACCGAATCGTCCATAAAACAAAAAATAATAATGACGATGATTATCTTTGTTTTTTAGATTAATATGTTTTGTTTACATGCATCGCCGTTTCGGTTTCACAAAAAACAACGGTGATAAAACGAAGAACAATGAAGAGAAAAAGGGGTAAAACTTTAAGTGCATGGAATAAAAAAAAAAAGCACAATCTGAATCCCATTGTTTTAGTTATATTATAATATAGGCATATATATTATTCTTATAAGAAAAGAAAATAACTCGATTTGTACAAACTGGTGTACACAATGTAATGTACATATTTAACGACGAATTCCAATAATATAATTAAACGTTAAGTATACGCCGTATATACAATTGACAAAATATGTCTCCCCAATGATTTTAGATTTATAAAATATTTTATTCCAAGAAATAAAGCTTTTTGTCATATTATTGTAAGTCGTCCTATACAAAGCATTAAATAATGTATATTTTTATATTAAAAATGTGCACAGGTATATATACAAAATAATAACAAAAGGCAAGACATTTTTGTCGAAAGGTAGGTAAGCAAGCAGCTATACCTTCCGCCTTATGTTCACGTGTACGCTTGTATGCCTGTGAGTATGCTCGCGTCTCTCTCTAATGAATACACGTCATAACAATAGGGTCTCCTCCACTAGGTAAAAATGTTCTTTTCATACAATATAATATAATAGTAGAGCCATTGCATTGTCAGATAGCCTTATATATCATTAAGAATAATATAATATAATATTCAAACCGGTACAATATATAGAGTTCCATTTAGAGAGACGCGGTTTTTTTTTTATTCATTTTTTATCGTTTTCTAACATAGAAATAAGTTTCAAACAAAATTATATACCTGCAATATAATATATAATATATATATACTATACCTACCATACAATATTACTTATATATTAAACCTTATAACTCAATATTTAGTAGTCATTTGTATTATTGTTAAATGTAATATTTGTTTGTTTAATATTGTGTTATGAAGGTTTTCATCTTAATATAATATTATAATCAGTATAAGGAATATAAAAGGTGTCATTTCCCCACTGTTTTTCATTCCGAAATCGTATCCCAAGGGGAACATTTGACGGCAAGGAAAGATGTTGATAGAGGAGGAATAAAACGACAATAATATAAAACGAAGAAAAAAAACGGAAGACCGACGAAATAAGCTCAAGCGAAACATTATTTTTCCCCTTTTGAAAGGAAAAAACGTGTGATAAGACTTAGTGACTTTAGGGGGAGGTGAAAGTAATTAGATCACAAATTTCGAGAAAAACGTGGTGGTTATTTTCCACCCGTCCGTCCGTGCTCTCACGTGGCCACCACCGCTGCACAGCCACCACGAATTCTCATTTAATCCCGCGGGAGACAAGTGACAGGGGTGGCTGCGTAGTAAAAATACTTATCAGTAAATAAAGAGTGAGAGAGAGAGAGAGAGAGAGAGAGAGAAGAGAGAGAGAAAAAAGAGGCCTCGACGTCCTGCTATACACCTTTGCTGCTGCGAATATCATTAGTTATTTTCTTCTTATATATATATATATTTTTTTTTTTTTTTTTGCGTATAAGATAGGACGTATATATACATTATAAAGTTACACCAGTTATAATAAACCAAAAGAAAATATAAAAACGTGTTCGTTGGACGAAATATTTTAAGTACGGTTTTCTTTAAAAAAAAAAAAAAAGGTATATATTATCGATATGCAAATGGAAAATATATAAATACAAATATAATGTAGATAGCTGGAGAGATACTTATATAATATCATTCTCTACAGGGCATTTATTCATTAAGGAATTTGATATACTTTAATCTGGAACACTTGACACAAAATTTTCAAGTTACTAATATATATTTCAAGGCTTAGAATGACACACAATTCGTACATACGAGTACCAATTAATAAATATATACATCATTTTAAGTAATTTTTTGGAGAAAAAAAATGTGGTTTTATACCACTATATACAGTATTAAATTTTTTCGATAAATAAGTACCATTATACATTATAAGTTTTAATTTCATTCTAATTTGATACTACTAACTATAATATGATATTAGCCAATAAATTTTGAAATTTTTAAATATACGAGTCGATTAAATGGGTATTATAATATAATTGCCATATACTGCTGCAACATAATATTCATATAAAAACTATGTTTTTTTTTTTTTAATGTAATTTTAATCGACGGTAAATAAAAAAAAAATACGAATTATATAATTAATTTTCATTTCTTTGAAATTTTATTATGGCATCAAAAATCCTAAGCCTTATATAATTATTTTTATTTTATATACAATGTCTGTGATATGATAATGTGCGGCAGCACGCGTATTTTTCTGTAATACAACGTATTTTTGAACGGAGTTTGAAAAATGAAGGAAAAAAATCGGGATATCAAAAAAAGTTCGTGTTGTGATAAAATTATTTTTCAGTTACACCAAGAGGGGTTCTTATACTATATATATATATATATATATATATGCGCAAACGAAGACAAAACTTGAAATTATGAAGGCGTCACTTCTGCTGCCGCTCCCATCGTCGCCATAAACTGGCGGGCACTGTACTAGCTGTGTATACTCATGTATATATAGTATTAAGACGGCGACCGAAAGCCAGACTCTTTACCGAGAGATAGAAAGAGAGAGAGAGAAAACCTTTTAAGAAGATGGGAAAGTTTGTTTTCCCACTGCGGCGTCTAAAAGTTTCCATAGCCGTCTTCCTCCAATATCAACCAGCAACATGTGAAATGCACGGAAAAACAACCCCTCGACTATCCCCCCAACCGTTAAAAACAGCCACTAAGATGAGTTTAAGTTAAACCTTTTATATTACAACGAAATTATTTTACGCTTTTCTGCTTTTAGGTAGACAGTAGTACTATACAGAGGACTGTTTGGTGTTTCAACGGCGATGTGTCGGAACGTGTTAAACGGCTGAACGCACCCCTGACTTCTTAACATATATATAAAACGCGGTTTATTTAAATACCAAATGAATATTATAGGATTGTTATTTTGATTTATTGTAAATACGTATACGTATTATTATTCGAAAATACACCAGTTCTAAAATAAAAATAAAAAACGTTTTGTTGAAACTATTATAATATAGGTATATTATATTATTCGTGTACCTGCAAGCCTTCAGCCTTCAGAAGGAGGCATGCATGGGCACTAAGACCATTTTAACTCAGGCCTCAAACTTAACGAAGCCCTCACGATTGGAGAAAGTATTTTATTTCAAATGTTTTAATTTAAACCTAACTTATATAATCATTTTTATTCAATGCCCTATCGTTTTTTTTTTTTTTTTGTGATCATCTGACGCACAATTTACTATTGTCTATATAGAGAAAAAAATTGCACGTTATTAGTTTTTTATGCATAATAATTATTTATTATCAATAGTATCGCTTTATCATGATTTAATAAATCGAACAAAATATTATAAATCCGATTATTCTATATAAACCTTATTATATTTACAATGTTCTCAATTTAGGTCCAGTTTTTCATGTTTTCATCAAACTTAAACAAACTAAAGGTACACTCTACTACAACATTCCATTTACAATAAATAACTTATTTATTGTTTATAATTATTATTATTACTATCATGATTATTTGAAGAATTATTAAATTATTGATATTGACTGCAACAATTACCTATATAAAATATTAACACTTCAAATTATACGTTTAAACGTCCGAAAAAATTTCATATCGATTTTGGTATGAATAAAAATGTGTTGAAAATATTTCGTACATAATAACTATTGCACTTCAGAACCATAATATATTATATTTTCCTCAGTTGCGTGTCCAAATGATAAGACTGATAGATCCGGTCAGTCTAACCGTAACTTTCAATTAAAAAAAAAATCAATAATTTGTACCGTATAATTGATAATAACATATAATATATAATTTATGGTAACGTGATATAATTTCTAGTCTAAAAAGACTATACCTATAATAAAGTTCTAAAAGTTCTTCAACGTACAAGAGATGCAAAATGGAGTTGATTCTTTTATATTCAAAAAAATTTAAAAAAAAAAGCCTACTGAGCCAATAATAATTCCATTAATATATTGTGAAAGCTCCCCAAAAGTTTATTAAAAGAAAATTATGTCATATATATATATATATGTTGGATGTTGGTAGTATAATAAATAGTATACTGCAGTATACATACACATAAACATAGAGTAAAACATCAATTATTTAACGGTCTATTCAAAATATACATGGGAATTTTGATCTTGAGCTCGTATCACCGGTTGTTCATTTCTCGCGGTTATCTGTTAACTTCTTGAAATCATTGTATATATAACATATGTAATAGTGAATTACGATTTTTTTTTACTCTCATTTATTTTACGAATGAACGTTGTATACTTGTATCCAATTTCTCTATCAAAAATGTATACAATATATGGTTCAATATACAAAATAACAGCACGCGACGATAGCTAAACTGATAATAATAATAATAATAATAATAACGTCAATGTCTGTAAAACGAATAAACTACCTATATACATATATATATATATATGTGTAATATATCATTGACGATGATTGAAATAACCACTAATAATATTATGATAATTTTGGTCGTCACCACATCGGCCGTAGGGATTTCCCCCCTCCATCCACAATATAACGACAAGGACACACGCAGGACAAACACTCAAGATGATGGCACTTGAACAACCGTATGTGTCTAGGCTCAAGTGACATACACGCGTAGGTAAACATGTTACTATATAATATATATACACACAATAATACGTTCGTGTGTAAGGGGTTCGAAAACTCCCTCCCTATAGATATACGTATACAACACATCGTGGCGCCTAATCGAAAATTATTATTTGTACTTGTGCTAAGTGATATTACTTATAATATGTATATACATATATATATACACGAAATAATAACCGTATGGGGAAAATACTATACGAGTGATATTAACAAATTTGGGTTTGCCACTCATTATTGGAATTTTAAAATTTCACGACCAGTCTAGGATTCCAAATATTTCAACTATTTTAATCATCTTTATCATATGGGTTACTTAACTGCAATAATAATTTGAGTAGGTAAATTATTTTTTGGAGGCTTTTGGACACATGGGAAATAAATCATGTCGATTTAAAACCTTGAAATCCCCCAATTTCCACCTATATAATGACAAGTCTTTAAATGTTTTGACAAAATACTCTCAACTCAAAACCTTGTTCTATATAGTAAACACATTACTTTGTTTGTAAAATACGAAAATTGTTCACAAATAATGGAATGTATTTTGTATGTTTTTCTATACCTATCTAGTATAGGTATTCCAAAAAGATCTTTGATATTTCCCAATTTTCGATTTTCCCGACTTTCACAGATACACCACGATGCAACCTTAAAATGACAAGAGTACATATTATAATGTTCTTACCAGGATCACCGTGGTCGAGACTCTGCTGCGAGCCCGGTTGCTGTGACATCGGTCCGGGCGTGCCCCCGGAACCGGGAGATCGGTCGTCGTTCCCGTGTCCGCCGTACGACAATGAAGACGAAGGTGGTCTCTGAAACGAAATAAATTATTATTAAAAAAAATACGTTTTTTTAATATATATGTGTAAGTATATATGGTTAATAATCAACGGGAACAAGTCAAATGTGAACCGCGTGTTGGGTGAAGTAATACGTGTTTTTCGGCAGAAAGAAAACCGCACTAACAAATGTATACAAAAACCGCCACCATTGCAATATAATATTTAGTTTCACGGGATATCCCGTGGGATCAAATACGACGATCTTTTCTCTTCTTCTTATACTTTTACTACTTAATCGTATGATAGTATACTACCAACCTGCCACTGCCACCCCCAGATGTAACCTTTTTCTGCTTCCCTTACAACATTTCGTAATGTTTCCTCGCCCGTCACAGGGAATACACCATCCTCTAAGGGATAATATTCTTCTACCCTCTCTATATATATGTGCTACACACGATATCGTCCTAGTGACCCTAAAATGTCAATAATTCTTCATACTCCTTATTTCTCTTTTCATTTGATTAAATATTAATAACCATAACTGTCATTATAAACATATCGAACCGGTCGAGTTATAAAATACGCACTAAATTATAAGGAAAAAAAAGGTATAGGTAGTCTGTAATAACAGTGGGTAATTGTGTTAAAAATTATAATAAATAATATTTTTTGACTGTAGGTACATGGTGTGTAACATAATTTATTATCTTATCGCTCAGTCAAATATTTGTTAGAATATGTATACTAGTGTTTATTGTTGGCTAACGACTGACTACTATAAACGAAACGTTGGTAGAAAAGGTATTATAACACCCAAAGCAATCGTCGTAAAATAAACAATGATTTTATTTTTTATTTTTATTATTATTTACAGTGTACACAGATAAAACAAAAATCCATCCATTTACCTTGCTACTGCTGTTATATTATGTAGGGATATCCTTTTATTTTTTGTCATCCGATGTTATTTTTTGATAACTCGGTATATATACCGTCGACAGCATATTTGTATTTGTATTTATTTTTTATTTTTTCCATATACTGATTATACCAGTATGGCAGTATATGTAGATATACCTACTAAAACTAGGGAAATCACACAAAATCCGGTTTTGATCGGGTTAGTTTTTTAAGTATCATATAATGGATTTTGCGTGTACTCGTGGTCCGGTGTCGTTATTATTATTATTATTATTATTATGTCTGCTGCTGCTGTTAGTGCAGGTTGTTGGTCAACGATCGAGTAAACGTGTGGGCGCGAGATCCAAAAACAAAAATGAATACATTAAACAAAAGAATACTGCAGTCGAACTTGTGCATATTATATGTATACGAATTCGTATTATAAGTCTATTATTTGACTAATTAATACTAATTAATTTTTTAAATTTTTAAACATACTAATGTTATATACTAACATATTATAATAGATATAAAAAAAACCGTTTGAATAATATATTTAACGATAACGACTGATTATAACGGGCCGATTATAATATATTAATGATAATTAATTTATATTTTATCTATATTGTACTCTCAGTGTTAAACTTCATCACTATTGTTATACGAGCACCTCACACAAACACACTCACTTATTGTCGTAATAATCTCAGATTGATTTCAAGTGCTCGATGAAACCAGTGCCTTCGAGGCGTATAAGTGTGTTCAATTATATGTACTCTATATATATACGCTGAATATTACTTTTTATTACTCAATAAGTGATTTTAGGTTTAAAGTCGGTTACGGTCAAAGTTAAATGCCGTTTGAAAAATTGTATATACAAATGTATAATTATAATTATGTGTAGTTAAAACAAGTAACATAGGCCATGTACATATTATATGAAACGATTGCGTGTTCTTCTTTCACATAATATCTAGCCGATGATGGTGTGATGTTAAGTATAATATATAATATATGTATACGAAGAATGGCAAAGAGGGGATAAGGATACCGCTGTAAAGGCGGAAACGGCAATGTGCACACATGTCGATAGATTTTAACACGCCGGGGTGTTCAGCACACCCACGAACCATATACATAGGAATTTCTTGTAGTTATACTCCGAATGCTGCTCGCATTTCCGTTACATAGAGTACATAATGCCAAAAAAAAAAAAATATATTTTTTCCAAATATAACGAGAACCATACATGGATTTTTCTTACCGTGTTCGTTTGCATACTTATGTACCGCTTAACTACCGTAACCGGAACAAATTTTCAGATGGGACAAATGAAATTTTAGGGAGTCCTCAAAGAATCGGGGAGGGGAAATAATATTAATATTATTATATGTCAGTTAATTTTATACCTCTGATAATCTCTTTTCAGGCTTTCCTCTTCCTCTCCTTCCTTTCACGATCATCTCAAAAACTACTCTTCTTGCTTCAGTATATCCTTCAGTATCTGCTAGTACATATTTATATTTATTTGAACCATTTTAGAGGGGGTCGTCACCCCCTTTTGCGTCCACACTGCAGTGGTTACGGTCCTGACTTATATACGTATACACTTATTTAGAATATACGTACAATGTACATGATACGAAATACCGGACATTTCAAAGGGTTATACAACTAAACGAAATATCCCAGGTGTGGGTTTACTTCCGGTATATTCAAAGTATTATACTATATAGCTAAAGAAGAATGAATTTGCCATAACTGCCGCCACTGCCAACAGTGAGTGCCGACGACGAGAATTATTGTTTTTATTTCGTATAATATGTACAGAACGACAGAGGATTGTCGAAAAACGAAAGGGTCTATATATCCACCGACAGTGTAGACTCTGCTTCCGGTCTTTTCACAAACCCTCCCACACATGCGCGCTTTAGGCGAATAATATAATATATATACTTTTTTTTTTAAAAAAAAAAACCACAGGATTATATTTTTTTCGATTGACGACAGGAACTGTAAAAACATATTTCATTTTGTACACTATACGCCATTGTCTTTGTGCGCGAGTTGTCGGTTCACTGAGACCATTGTTGTTAGTTTTTTCGTTTTCATATATTATACTTATATATATATTTTTTTTTTATTATTATTATTATTATTATTCCATAAACCACTTTTGTCTGAGCCATAGACTTACAATACTGCGGCAATTTTATCATAATGTATGAAATTTGTACTTTATAAGGAGACAACCGGTTTTTGAAAATAAGCAACAGACTTATAACCGGCATTTAAATGCTTGAATTTATAATTTATTTTATATTATACCTATATGTATGTGTAGAGATACTTTCAAAGCAAATATTAATATGTAAACTACGGTACCAAAGTATTAATTTAAGTAAATTTTACCGACTTATTATGTTTGCATAAAATATACACAACCTGGTTTCTTTCTAACTGTCGTTGCTCTCATTTCCATAAATCTCAATTAGTGTTTACAGTGAGCTGTGTAAATTGCGTTACGCCATAAATTATACGAGAATTGGCCCACAAATTTGTTGTTATTGTTTGCGCGCGGTGTCGTTGTCGAAGGCACACGCACTTTTCGGTCTTGTAATATTGTTGTGATGTGCATTCGAGGCCACGCGCGTCTTGTCGTATTCTCGAGCGGGGCATACGAGCGCAATTATATATTTTCATGTTTCGATATTTTAATTTCAATATTCAGAGATGGAAGTGATTATCACTGAAAAATGGGATGTATTCAGTGACCAAGTAGTGAGGATTTATTGCTAAAAAAAATATATATATATATATATTATGTAGGTACTTAGATATTGTTTTTTTTTTTTTTAATAACTTTGCGTTCGACAATACCTACATATAAAGATAACATGAATGTATTTAGAGACGATAGTCTGCAGGTAGAAGGAAATAAAAAATAGAGTAAAAAATGGCAAGCGTCGTGTATACTTCTGCATCAGAGAGAAATAGAGAGAGAGAGAGAGAGAGAATACAATCATGTTTCACTCACATCCCGTTTTATCCTCCGTATATCTGTACACTTTGACAGCTCAATTCTATATACTGCCTGTACACATATACCCTGTGCATCACGAAAGCGCCGGTCTCGCGGGTATTGCAACTACTATTTGCTACTTATGAAAATTTTATGAGTTCGGTGGTCTGGGCCCCACTCACGCTTCTACAATATAACTAGGACATCTTCGTCGTGGTCGCGTAGTTGTATACATTTTTCATGGTCGTTCGGTATTCTGTTTTCCCTCTCTCCCCCTCACTAAACACACGGCGTTTGCTCTTGCCAAATTAATGATTGACACTAGACTGTATATATACTCTATATACGTATACAGTGTTATGGTGTAGCACACATGTATATAGAGGTGGGCAGGTATATACGTACAAAAATGCTATCGTTTCGTATTTTTTTTTTTTTTTTTGCTTTTTCGCTCCGGTTTCTTTTGCTCTCTTACTTTTTTTTTCCCCCTATATCCATCTATCGTGTGCGTGTACATGAATTATTTAATGCCCATACTCGGCGGTACGCGCATATGGTTCGAAATTCCTTCGGTCGGCCCGTGATACGCGCGTAATCGAAACGGAGTGAATTTAGCTACACCGAAGGGGTGATGCTGGTGGCCTAATAGTTTGATAAACACGTCATGCGTCTATATATATAATATACATTATTATATTTTGTTTTCGACCCGCCGCCTCACCTCGAACATATCGACTATAAATAATATAAATCATCGTCGTCGTATATAGTTTTAAGAGGACGTCAAACGCCCAATTTTTAAGGGGTTTTGTAAATGCAATTTTTATTAAACTTTAAGAAAAATTAAAATCCTACAATTTGAATATATTTAAATATATTTTAAAATATTAATTTTTATTGTTGTATAATTGCGATATTTGTTAAAAAAAAAAAAAAAACACACCTACACAAAACTACGATTACTCGTTTCCTAGTGTTTTAAGAACAAAAACACCTACTATAAAATCAAAAATTGACAACATTTTGGAGGGAATGTTATATCGTTTTTTCAATAAAGTAAACATTAAGCGTACAATCTAACATTCAAAAATGATTTTTTTTTTTTTTAACAGCAGTAACTTTTTTGATAGACATTATTTTACAAAAAGGACTGACATTCCCTCCAAAATAGTTTGTTAACTTTCGATTATATTATAGGTGTTTTTATTCTTAAACCATTGTGAAACGAATTATCGTCGTTCTGCGTAGAGATGTTTTTGCACTGGAGGTCGGTGGTTTCGCGTCCTCTTAAGGGTTGGTCAGGAACAGTATCCATCCCCGTGCAGACCGCAAAATATACTTGAATTTTGTCGAATGAAATTTGTTTATATTTTAATCGAATATTCCCTCCGCGTATCCCTCCCTCGGCACCACCCGCACATGCGCAAAAAATTCATTTCGCTCGTCTGGGAAACGAGAAAATAATATTCTATAACGACCGTTCTCGGCGGACCGTGCTGCGGCAGTTCGGCGTGCGTGCAGAATTAAATTTCAGTATAATTTTCGTCTTTCGAGGGATGGTTAACAATAATAATAATCATAATAATAATAATAATATAACGACAACGACGACGACGGTATAATTATTACCCGGTGAAATATAATATCGCACGGCGGCGGCGGCGGTGTCATAAACAACAAACGGGGAGAGAGAGAAAAAAACATGTCCCGAAAAATATACGTACTCGTCGCCGAATTACGCGACGACCACCGCGCGCCCGCCGCACAGAGTCTCGCCGGGCGACATTGGGCGGAGGGCTGGCCGGCCGGCCGACCGGCGCGTGTCCACCGTCACCGCGCGCCGCTGTCAGTTACAGCGAGCGGGCCAGACACGTCCGTTGCAGACGCAGCAGCCACGGCGCAGAAATAAATAATAATACAAATAATTCTTTGGCTATATTACACGCGCGCGCGTGCCGTGTACATGCTTACTTCCTGCCTTCCCGCGAGAGCAATGTTTTCCCACACACACGACACATACAAACCAACATTTATACTATATAATATTATTATGTACAGTGTACACACACGCACACATTGCAGCGGGAGAAAAAAAAAAAGGCGAGTACAAGCTGCACGCGTAATAATGGTTAGAAACGGTCAATATAATATACAAAAGAAAAACGCGTTCAAAACACATACGTCCTCGTACAACATTATATTATGGTTTTTACGCCAAAGTAAACTATGGAAGAATTTTTTTCCAGTCTTAGTTTTTTTTTTTCCAATTCACCACGTGGCCGATGCCAACAACCCTGAAGACATAACGCTCGCGCGCAAGAACAATGTCGCACCGACGCCGGTACACGATATGGCCTCTAAAACATTATTATTATAACACATAATTACGATATGTTATTATCTATCATTATGGTGGTCTCGTCGTGATAATCTAGCCTCCAGTATACAAACAAAACAGAATGTATGTGTGTATACGTTTTAAATTTTTACGATTTTTAAAAAAAAAAAACGAAATTGCAGCATATAACGCTGCGAAAACGGCACTGCCGAGGTTATGGGGATTGTGCGTCCGCGGAGCATCGAATCATTCGGAATCTAAAACGGCTAGATGTACTTAACTGGAGTTTTTTTTTCAATTTTCCAATTCGGCCATCCGGAAATATTGATAACACCCATGTTGGAAAAACATATTAAAATTGTTTAACGAGAAAAATTAATCCCTGAGAGTAGCTTGTACGTGGTAAGAGATAGCGTAGAAAACCCAGAAAGCGATGGATTACAAAGTTATTTAATAGCGTTGAGGAGGATAGTTGGAAGAATATAGTACAGGATAATGGCGAGATATTGTTTTAGCAGTTAAAAAACAAAACTCTTAAGTGTAGAATGCAGATAGAACAGAAGAAGAAGAGAAAAAAGACATTCGATAATATTCCTGCGGAAAACACTGACAATATTTAAAAACTAAATTGGGAAATAAAAGTTTAATGATGATCTTATGCCGGTATCCATATAGATTGCATATATATTTTGGTTGATTTTGGCATTAAAAATAATTTGATCTTAATATTCTGAAAAATAATCTATACCTACCTACCTCTAAATTTAATTAAATTAAATTTTTTGCTGACGATGAACTAATAATAAAATAAAATAAGAAAATATTATTTAAAGATGAGATTTTATGGACGTTTTTATATTTTAAGATTCGTCCAACTTTTTACCCATATTTCAAGGTAAAAATGTCAGGAAAAAATATTTTAGAAAGTGTCCTAGAAAAAATGCATTATCAGAATAGTAAAATAATATTATGTATCTGAAACACATTTGCAGGTTTGGAAAGAATTTTATCAAAGGTTCCAAAAAACATTTGCAAATATATACACATTCAAATCCGAACACTATGATAAATTACATAGATAACCAAAAAGTAATTCCAAAAAATATTTCCAACATTTTCAATATTCACAATTCAATTTCCCGCGATTTCCCAGGCTAAACTCGAATTTATCGACTTTTCTAAAAAGTAAACACACCATGCCCTATTTTTTTTTTTTCGTTTTTTTGTTTTTTATTAATTAGGAAACCCGAGAACAAGGGGCTCGCAGAAAACGGGTCACGGGACATTCTTTTTTTTCTACATAAATCCGCAATTTTCCGTATACGCCCTTTATTGTTTCGTATTCGTTTTGGCCCAGTCTTGTTGTTTTTTTCATACAAATTATTCGATCGCCACTGTTTTTTAACGCGTGCGTTTTTGTTTGAAAAACAAAAGAACAATAATTGAACGACGGTCGAAATATAATATGGCCACGACCTATATAACGTTATAACGCATGCTACGTCTCGTTTTACCTATCGAATATTATATTATCAATACGGTTATTATAATATTATATATTTTATATTATAATACGATATAATATAATATAGTATATTATAATGCATAGGCCGGTCGTCCGTTTACACGCGCACGGCGGTTAATAGCAGATATTATTAGCACAGCTGCACCGACGGGAGAATCTATATTGACACGAAGATGGAAACCGCGGGCCCGCGCTCGCGCGCGAACAAATAACGCGCGTCGCACGCTGACGGTTGATTAATATTTCGACGGCACCTCCGCCGTCGCCGCGGCCGCCTCACGCAAGTGTGTTGTGTGTTAAACGCTCGTAAATAATATTAACACAGTGGTCGCGGTGAGTGGTGTGACACGTGAAAAAAAATCTGAAATAACGAATTGTTGTTTGTTTACCGCGGGGTGCGAGCATGTTATAAATTTCCGAATTTGTCCGTTTTCCCAGTCACCGTGCACGCCCGATGGTACAATATTAATTATCGTTCTTTGTATAATATTATATTATTATTATTATTATTGTTTTTTCACCTCCTTTACATTTGTCAACGCGCATACGTATATTATTATTTATCGTTTATTTTCATTTTATACCTACGTGTACGTCAACGCCCCCACTATAGCCACCCATCCACCCACACCCACCATTCACGCCGTTCTTTATCGAATCGTCGGGGGGAAAAAATAAACACCTATGTGTATATATATATATATTTATATAGAACAATTAAAACCAGGGATCGAAAAAATGCCAAAAAATATAGGGTCTTCTGCTGTGGTGAGTGGGGTGAGAGGTAAATGTGTACAGAGGCAATAGTGAAAAAAAGTCGACGTTTTGAAATAATAAATAAAAACGGCTCGTATATCTAAATTTGTTAATTATAAATATATTTTCTTCAATGTAACATATATGAATTACAGTATATTTAAAGTTTATGATATCACTTTAAAAATGTGCTCTTGAAAAAAACCGACCGACCCCACTTTTTCAGGAAGGTCCTCAAATTGTTCAAAATCTAGGTATGTGCTATTTATGTTTAAAATTATAGATTTATAATCATAAAAAACGTTTTTTAATTACTATAATACCTGTTCATTTTCCGATGTACCTATTTACATTTCCCCAAAATGCATATGAAAATGTTATTATAATTAGGGTTATTGTAAACGTATAGTAAATGTTTGAATCATTTTAGTTCACCAATTTTATAAATGTTTAGATCTAGACACTATGTTAAAAAGAGATTCCATCAACATGATATAATATACCGTTATCGATTTCTGTTTTTAATGTATTAATTTTCTATTGAAAAAAATTAAAACTATTTGTTCAAAATTAACCCATTTTTCGGTTGTTCTTTCCTGTACTTCATTATTCTATTTACAAGTGCCCCAAATTGTAAATTATGTCTTTTAAATTTAATATATATATACCTATTATATTTTTTCCCATCTCTCCAATGTAAATTCAATAGTCTGTAGTCTAATGACACAAATATACCACCAGTTCACATTTCCCTCAAAATTAAGAACTAATTGTGAATGACTGGGGCAAATGTAAATGACATTAATTGGATTTACAAACTCCTTAATAAACATCGTTATAATTATATCTATATCTACTTTTTTAAATAAAAATAGTCATTAATGCTTTTTCAAAAAACTTTGTAAAATCAGTTTACAATTACTCCACCTGACGCTACATATATACATTATACAGCAGCATAATACCTAAAATATAAAAATGATTTTTTTACAAAAGAAATGTATATTCATTTTGAAATATATATTTTATATAATATAAAATATGCACGATAAATATTAGGAAAAAATATGTAATATTGGGAAAAAATTTTGAAAAAATTTATTTTGTCATTCATTTTTACTATTCATGTGAAGTGATAATATTTTTACAGGACGATATTATATTATGATCATTTTCCAACGTATTTTACCTACATATATATACACCCTACATATACATATACATATACACCCTACAGCGCAAGAAAATTACACAAATTTCACTATAACATGGGAAAATATTCTATACAAATAAAAAAAAAAAACGACTTAAAAGCTAAAGAATTTCTTAAGAAAAAACACTGTTCCTATTTCTATTAAAACTGTGCAGTATCGGTAGCATAGGTAGTGCATTTTCACCAAAATTCAAACTTTTCAGTATTTTTAGATATTTTTCAAACTACTACTTCTAAAACACTATAATATTAAACATGGATTTGTATATTCAATTATTTTACTTCAACATACATACCTATATAATATGAATTTTTTTTTTTTTTTTGGGGGGGGGAGAGGGGTTTAACCACTCAATTAGTAAAATACTCATCGACCAGTGTTATATATATATAAGGAAATGCCAAATAAGATAATAATTGATCTCGACTATATACTATTACTATATATACAGAACATATAGCATCTGCAGTGCCAGCAACACATTCCTATACATTCTTCATTGTTGTATAGATCACACCGCGCCGGCATTACAACCATCTATATCACCAGGACCAATATATATAAATACATCAGCTGTAGCGTCGTCGTTTTTCGAATCATCATTGTTTTTAATTGCTGCACGATACACGTTGTGCATTTTTTCAAACGACCCAGTCTACCTACATATATATATTCTCACTACTATACTACAATAATAATAATATAATACTAAGTGGTGTTTGTGAACTGTTGAATTTTTTTTATGTACATTTTTTTATTATTACTTTTTTTTTTTTTTTTACTATATAGTATCACATTTTGCAGAAGTGCGACTGCAGGCCAGCCGGTAAAACAACATGAAACAAATTCTCGACAATATACACGTCTTCATTTTAGCCGATGTGACGGTCAGATTTTTTTTTTGTAAAATCTATCTCTATATACCTACGTATAATATATGAACACACCACCACCGAAATTATCATTATATACGTATATCCGTGTACGACAAAACGAGTATGGAAATGGATCGAATTTTACACACGTTTTGAACTTTTCGACGACCAGACAATAGCGTGTTTGATTTTTTTGACTTCTGCACCACTGGCGTTTGTTGGTCCAAAAAAAAATAATAATAATAACGAAAACAACAAGCAACAACAATATGATAAATAATAAATAAACTCTGGTGCGCGTCTATGTGTGTTTGATACGTGTGCGAAGCACGCTAGGGGGAGAGAAGTAGGCGCTATACGGCCGATTTCAATATACCAGCGCGGCACCCGAAAAAAAACCGAAAATAAAAAAAACGAAATAACCGTATGAACGCGGTGCATAATTTAGGGTAAACCCCGCACAACCAACACGCCATCGTCATCGTTTTGAGGGGCAGGACACGCTGCGATATATATATGAATAGTGTATATGATGTCGAGTAATAAAATATTTAAACCTCGGCTCGCAGGTAGGTATATAGGTTTATATAACAAACTTTAGGTGAATTGAATTTTAAAAAAACTTTGCATTGTCACGGAAAGTGTTGACCGAAAATATTTTTACTTTATATTTTTAAAATGATAATAGAACGCCCAAAGTTATATATTTTTTTATTTTCTAAAAACATTAAATAAAATTACGGATAATAATATAGTGTATATTATAGGTATACATAATTGCACATTTACCCCGATCCAGCGAGCATTGATCACGTCCGTTTAACCGAATGTATACAATTTAATGCAGATTACAGTGTGGCGTTTGTATACAGCATAATATATTTTGTGTGTATGTAGGTATGCTGTTAAAAAGACATTACACGTGCGCGTGTAGACTCTTTAAACGGTTTTTTTTCTTTTTTTTACTGCCCCGATGTTCCTACATATTATTATATATTATTATTATTATTTTGATGGTATTATATCGTGACGACCTCAGTTTATCGCTTTATTACTATCTATTTTGCACCAGGTTATATTATATATGTACTTAATTAAATATAATCGAGAGAAAAAAAATATTATTGTACATTTTACAATGTTTACAAGGCGAGCGGACCGCGATTAAAATAAATACCAGACTTTAATACATTAATGTACATTACATTTATGTGAAATATTTTATTATCTCTCGTAATATTATGTATATAAAAATACAAATATACTTATGTATCACGAAAATCAATACGAACTGTCTTCTCCAGACTATATATTTTGTCCATATAGAAATAAAAAACAAATGTTCTATAACGTTTTGGGCATTCGAGTTTATCATCTCATATTATATTTATATACATACCATCACCCTTGATTAAGTATTTTTTTATAATTATATTACGGTAGTCGGTATGTATATATATATGAGACAGAGTGTATCATTATACACACTAACGAATATATATATATCGTTGACATATTTAGCAGCTGTTGAATTTTTAAAAATATATACATCACCGTAGCCAGATAGCGTGTGTGTCAGTTCTACGATGTATACGGTGTGTGTATATACAAGGTCTCGCCTTCGCATGGTGTTCTTTTTTTGGCATCATCACACCCTTTTCACTAACTATTGGGGGCCTAAAACCGTATGTGCGTTATATATATTTTTCACATAATATATTTTCACACGGCGACGATTGCGTCAGTGTATACGTGCCGTCTCAAGGGCTGCGGTTACCACATATGTTTTCTACACATTACTTATACTGATGTTTCCATTCCTGTAAGATCAAACCCACGAAATGCAATATGCGTGTACAAAACTAGAGCCGACAATAATAATAACCGAATTATTAAACGAATTAAAATTAGAATTCAAACGACATCGCATACAGCGATATCCTACCTTATATTATAGTGATTAACCACGAGTTCGCGATATTCTACCGCGAATCTGTATTTAAAGTGAGAGATTATCAAGACGGAAAACGAAAAGGCGGATCCAATATATGACATACGAGACGATTTGGCGATTGTAAAATGCACCCGAATAATATTTATTTTATTTTATTTTAAACTGCACCTCCCGGTACTTATCTTGTCGATTAAAAAAAGGTTACATCAGCGATAAACGATCGAATTCGCCCTTTTTGTCAATAATACTTTATGAACTATTATATATATAGTAGTAGGTATTCGCTGACTACGTGATAGACTAGACAGGCAGGGATACAAGGGGTGGGGCGAAGAGGTGCGCGCTTCTCCCCCAGATTCCAAAAGACATACATACCTACTATAATATATAGACATAATTTTAGACAAATAGGTACCCACAAAATCAGTCAAATGTATGTACCTCCCCCTTAAAATACTTCTGGATTCACCCCTGAGAAGTATAACGGTAAATATTAAAGTATATTGGTTATTGTTTTGAGTGAGTCTATCATGTGCATTGAACATTTTATGTAAGTACCATAGACCAATTTCCCATATTATAATTTTTAAAATCAAATAGTTCATATGCCATAACATTTAAATACTTAAACCATAAATATACATATATTATAAAAAAAAATTAATTTTCGAGCACAGTTTACCTCTACATTTTTTTGGGAAGTTGTACATTTCCGCAAAAAATGAATAGATTCTTAGAAACTTATATAACAGTTATCAAATCTTTTCTTGTTTGGGGGATACGGGTATAATGTCCCATTTTTAACCAAAAAAGTGCGTGATTATTGCCTGTCAACCTTATAAAGAAAAAATCAAAAGTATACGATTTATTGAATTCAACGCCAAGTATAATAATATGTTAAAATACAAGAATAGGTCGAGAAACACTATCTATATTATAAAAGGGTGAACAATGAGTATGTCTATATATACAAAAATGAAAGCGATAGCAGAACCTATGATGTGGAAAAAAGAAACGACTTTTCTCTGTATAATGCTGACTCTAGCAACTGGTACTTGGTATCTATTCTGCTATAAAGGGTATTCTATGATTAATACCTCGAAATTTGTTCATCCTCTAATGATAAGCTTTGTGACTAATACAATATTTTTTTATAATCTAATGAGGGGGCTCCCTATAATATCTTAAACGCAACATAATCTTCCATTTTCCACAATATGCTACGTTTTGGGAACGATATTATTTTGTGGCGGTCACACAAATGGTCGACACACTACCTACGACCACGGCGATAAATTCCCCGACGAAACTCGAAGAGTCCGCGCGCCAGGGGGTGTTATATACAGTATACACGACGACGAGTCGACTTCGCGAGTCAATCGACCGGCAATGGCCGATTAACCTAATCGGATTACAACAGCGGCGACAGCAGTGCACATGCGGTATGTCTACGCGAGCGAGCGTGTGTGTCACGTCGGTCGGTCCCTGCAGTCTATCCACGTCACGCATATACAGGGTGATCAAGATGTTACGAAATGGACATTTTCTCACGTAAACGTTTTAAAAAATAAAGACAAATTTATTTTAACAAACGTTATAAGATATAGAATAAACAAAAAATATATAGAAGAATAGAACTGCTCAAACGCCTTTTTAGGAGAGATAGATCAACTTTCGGATGAATCAAATGATAACCCCTATACTTGTTATGCAAACACTATTACAGAGATAATTTTAATGAAAAATGCCTCATCTAGTCCTTGTGAAATGAATAGCTCTCGAAGGGGTGACGCTCCACAACTCCTAAAAACTGTGGAGCAGAGATTACACAATACACATATTATATAAATTGTTTTTCAATAATTAAAATTAATTAATTTGTACAAAAATGATGGAGAGGTTCTCATTTGATTTTGAATATTTCTGTGGTTCGGTGCATAACCAATAAAACTTTATTAATTACTTATAAAACATTTTCACTTTGCAATAACGAATTTTTTTTGTTAAAAGACACGTAATTTCATAACACAACATTTTGGCACAGTTTTTAACTATAACATATGACAATCTATTATTACATTTTCTACAATTTAACTTTTATTATTCGGTTAGACATTGGTCCTTCGCGCCCATATGTTAGAAAATCGGTGTAAAAATGAAACTATTATACGTTGATCACCCTGTATACAAATCGTGTGAGACTATACTAGCGGGGCCCCTGGTGGTCGGGGAAATGAAAAACACAACTACGACGATATACACGTCTAATTACGCGAGCGCGGGGGGAAAATACTAAGCGTCGCGTCGCGCGCGCGCGCTCGCGCCCTTTTATCATTAACTATTGACAACATCTATACGGCAGCGGCGGCGGCGGCACGACGAGCAATTGAGCAAAGTGAAAAACACCACTGTCGGATACAACAAATCCTATTACGCGGGGACGGGGACGGACGGACCGACGGACATTTATTATTATTATTTTCCTACCTCCCTCCCTCGACGATTTTCGTACATTATCTAATTAGCCAGACCGTATTCGCTGTCTGCCTGCGCCGTTTATAACATTACGCTCGCTTTCGCTCGGCACCATAACCGTATTAAAATATTATTACACGGTACTCGAATAAAATAATATTATATACACCTACCTACGTTATTATTATTTTTTTTTTTATCGGACCCGAAACATATTACTTATATATTGTAATTAAATATATTTCAGCACGAATGTTTTGTTTCATTATTATTATTTTTTAGTTTTATTTTTGAATAAAAAAAAAAAAACCGACCTCCATCGGAGCGGTTATAAACTTCAGTGTACCTAGGTATAAAATATAAAAAAAATTGAATCAAAATACTCCAACAGAAATTAATAAGTGACATTACAAATAAAAGTACTAACTAGTGATGAGTATGAAATAAAGCTTCGAAACTAAGGTACCTTTATAATAGCAATAGTTGATTCATGGACGTACTAACGAGGGGATCGTAAAGTTTAAACTTGGGAGAGGAGCATAAGAATTATTACTCAAATAATTCCTCGAACAATATTAATGTCATATAATTTTTTATCGAAAATCAAAAGTAGATACAGACTGATTTCTTATAGACTCGACTACAAAATAGATTCTCGGAGGGGTTCCACTACAGTCTACAACTACACCGATAAATAAGTATTAGAAGATTATGCTAAAAAATTGAGAAAACTAAGATTATGTTTTTCATTTTATAATCCACTGGTATGCAGTATAATTTGTTCATTATACATGATTTGTGCTTTATCATTTACACATAACAATTAACACAAGGCCATATGGGGCGATGTCCTCAAGACACGGTTTAAAAATTATCCTCATCTCGACCCATTTGAAATTCCTTAGCACGCACGCCACTATGTTAATTTTGTTTTGGTTTTACGCTAGGTATATAAAAGTATGAAAATATAATATATAGTTTTTAAAAATCTCAAAACAAATTTACACGAAATTAAATTATTTATTTTGATTTGTTATATAGAAATAAGTATTGTATGGTTTTCACTTTTCAGTATAAATTTCCAAGCACAATCTTAGAATAATATAGTGAATGAAGGGGTGTATGTTTTCAATTTCCGACTGAAAAATCTATATGACCATCGTTTTTTACTTATCAGTTAGTTAAAAATTTCCGACTTGTCAAGAACTGAGATGAGGTGTCATACTCCCCACACCCTTCTATCCCTGTAGAAGCCCACTAGATATTTAACAGAATCTCAATATTAGTGTCACCTCGACTAAATGTCTTTAAAATTCCATTTGAGGGACAACCGGTGATGTCAAAAGTAATTGAAATTAATAAAATTAGATTTAGTGGTGACGGAATTATAATTAAATAATTTACTGACAACGACGAATAAAAGCACTGAGAGCAGTCATTTGAAAAAAAAAAATGACACACACGTTGCAGAATAGGGCGCGCTTATAACGAAATTACATCAATAACAACCACCCTATATATGGAATTCGTTTGGCCAAAGTTGGGGCACGAGGATTATCATATTATATAATCTCCTCCCATTACCTTTAAGTTATAATATACTTAAAAATTCATCGGTTAACACGCCTCTGCTGCATATATGGAAACATAACGATTCACAGGATTTTATTGAATCAAATCGAAACTGACTATACGTATAATGTATAAAAATTGAAGCCATTAAATTGATATTGTCACGAATATAAATTAAAGAAAACAACTTACACAAAAGTAATACAAAAGACCACGGAATTATAACATATTATTATATTTATTTGTCACGTATAAAATAAAAAGAGATATCCATTATTTTGGAAAAGGGCTATTTAATCGAAAATCATGTGCAATAATAAATGGAAATATTAATAATATCCAAAAAGCCTCGGACACAACATACGGTTAAACTTCTCTCCCCTTTTATTAAATAGGTACCAATAGTGTATCTTAGATCTATATACGTACGACCATTCTGATATGTCATAATAATCGATAAGTTATTAATGTATAGTTACGAACATAGGTATCATGTTTTTTTAAATAAATTGCTTGATAATTAGGCGCTAAAATCGAGTAGATTACTTTGAAAATGCAGTAGTTAAACGTATTTTAGTTTTCGATTCTCTCAAAATTTGGTAAAATTTACCCCTAAATAAATCACCCCTTTAAAAGAGGGTGTATAAGGTCCCGTTAATGGCAAAACGAAAATAATACATTATATACATTATACACAATTGTCACACATTGCAGTGTGTTCATCTCGAGCTGTACACGAGCGTTTTCATATTATTACAGTGGCGTTGTTGGCATTCGGTTTCACGGAAATATCTTCTCCTCTCTAGTATATAGTGTCTATGGGTTGTGTTCGTTCATTTGGCGGTTCAAAAACCCAAATAGCCATGTCCCTCCACCGCCACCCCGCACATGTACGACGGATGAATATATAAATAGCGTCCCGTGTGTCTTTGTCTAAAAACTAACTATAGTCATACACGAGTAGTTTCATACTCGAGGCGCGCGAAATAATGTATGTATAATGCAGAATATATAACATTTTTAATATATCATTATTATACAGCTGGTGATGTAATTATAAAGAAAAGTGTGTATATAGATAGATATTTGAATATCATAATCTACAGAATATATGGTATCTAAAATATTGTATCAACCGGAAGAAAATGAACAATGTTGACGGGAAAATGACGAGAAATCGCGTTATAGCAATGACAAATGTGTATATAAAATAATATAGTATATATATATATATATATGATTTTTGTGAAAAAAAAAAATGATTTAACATTATATTATGTGAAAGCACGCATAAATAGTTAAATAGTAATTTGTTCACGACTCCATAATAGAATGATATATAATAATATAATACGTTTAATCCATCCACAACGCTGCAGATTGCCTACCATAATATAATAATATATATATGACATTTTTTCTCTTTTCTCTTATTTCTTTTATGAATTATTAGTTGATTATTAACGAAAATTTCCGTCATCGTTTAGGTAAAAACTTTTCAAATATAATAATAATGGATTATGTTATAGACGGATTAGAAAAATTCATATATACACCAAATACAGAATTTTTTACCTTCTATATAGAGGAGAAATATTTCAAGACTATAATATTATCATCATATATAGATGATACAAATTGTTCAATTTTTATTTAAATTAAATTGTTTATGTTGATTAATCTGCAGCAGTCTGTGGTCGTCACCGAATCTGATTTAAACTCATATATGAGGTTTTGTTTTTTTTTTTTTTTTGACTGATCGCAAGAATTTGAAATTTATAAAATACGTGATATATTTTACCAAGAATGATAATTCTCGTATCTCTATAGGGAAATATATTGGTCTAGCAAAAATTGCTATCATATTTTAGGGGTTTAAAGGGGGGGAGGGGTATTTTCATGTGTTTAAGCAAATGTATAAGGGCATATATAATAATTTGTCTGTTCCTTATAAGAATGTCGAGAGAATATATTACATAGGTTTTATTACCGGGTATTGGCGTCATATTTAAAACTTTTAAAAACCTATAAATTCGCTCTCTAACGCAGTGGGCTCGAGTGTATCCACGTCGTCGTATATTATACCTGCCTACCCATACTGCAGTATACCTACACATATAATATACGAGTACGCAGTGTGTGTGTGTGTGTGTGTGTGTGTAACTCGGTAACTGGTCTGACGATTGCGAACCAGAAATAAAGGAGAAAACACAATGATGTACCACGTGTGTAAGCCGAAGAATGAAAATATATACGTATATATATATAAAAAAAAAAAAAACCGATTTCCCCCTGTCGACGTCGTCATTATTACTATTATTGTAGTATAGTGCGCGTATACCCCTAGTCGGTTTTCACTGAGGGCGAACGGGGGGCGGGGAAGGGATATATACGCGTATGTATATAACGGCGTGACGGCAGTGGCGGCGGTGGTGTGAATGATGGTCGCCCGTCGAATTGACACCAATTACCAGCAGCGGCAGTATAAAAACCCATCTCTCTCTCCTGCGCCACCGCTGACGACGACGACGACGACGAGGAGAGTTTTTCGCTCGCACCCCAAAAATATAAATAAAATGCAGTATACACCCGTGTGTTTGCATGTGTGTAAAGGGAGCCTCCTGTATAATACAGAAGCCTCTCTCTCTCTCTCTCTCTGTGTGTCTCTATCTCTCTCTCTCGACCACCACCAAGCCTGTATATACGTATACAATAATACTATATATCTGTATAAGCGAGCGAATTTCCAACTTTTTTTTTTTATTATTATTATTATTATTATTATTCAGTTTCACGCGCAACCCATGCACCCTTCAAACCTAACCTCCGCGGCGGCGTGCGTGTACGTGTAAGTGTATATGCCTATTATTGTATTTGTTATAACCCAGTGACTGTATATATATATATATATATATGTGTGTACGTGTGTGTCCCCCTAATGTACATGTATAGTAATAGTACTAGTACTACTAGGTGTGTATATGGTATACAATATAATATATGGTAGTAACACATCGCGCGGTCTCTTCACGGCGACGATGGAGCCATATACGCGGACAGTGACACGGGGAGAACGTGGCGGCGACGGCTGCGCATAATATTATTATACGCCATGTAAATGCCCCGTGAAACGCATATTATCGCCGTCGACGATATCCACGAGATAACGTCGTATTATAAACGAGAGCGCACAATCGCGACAAACGCGGCCAAATCGACGGGTAGGTGTATATAGAAAAGTTTTGGCGTATTAACGATTGATGTCGTAAAATGTTTTATGCGAGTCAAATGACTTTAAACACGGTAAGAGTTGATTGTGGTACGCTGTAGGATTGAAAATAAACGTTCCTGTATACGTGGAAATAATCAAATATATATTTTTTAACGTCCCGTGCCTTTGGAATATTGTCTATGGAATACACGCGCAACTCGCACATTTCATCAAAACGAAAAAAATGGCACATTTCGATTTGTAACTTATCAAAAAGTGTCTCCGAAAATATAATGTACTCACCACGTCTGGCGTACTCGCCCCGTCTGTGTGTGATGTAGAATCCGCGTTACTTCGGCCGTCGTTGTTGCCGTTCGTGGCGCCTCCAAGACCCAAGCCTCCCAGTTCTGACATGGACTTTCCGCCGACTCCGCCAACTGCTGCTGCGGACGCGGACGATGACGAATCCCGTTCGTCGATCACGAGATCAATAGGCATTTTGCCCTTCAGACAACTGATGTAACGATGACAAAAGTTGTCGCACAGTTCATGTACCTTTTATTGGAAAAAAAAAAATTGAATTAAAATTTCAAACGTTTTTCGGCGTTTCTATACATATATTGAATGTGTAAAATCGTTATTTATCATGTATCATGTTTTCACGACAGAAGAGGTGCAGCAATTTCTCAAATTCCGAAATCCTTAAAACTCTATACAGATACGTGTATAGCCCAAAAAAAGTAAAAGAAGTTCAAGTGATATATATATTAGTAAGGTGATAATATAAGGTGATATAAGGTACTATTAGATGTAAGGCTGGAAACTATGTCGGAACGCTCGCATTCTATCCAAAATAAACAAACCAATATACATACGTTTATGATATAGAACCTAAAATAATAACAAATCAGAAAATCATTATGTAATCATACTGTATATACAGTATTCTGTTTTTCGACAAATCTACTGGGTTATTTTTTTTTTTTTTTACAAAAATAATATATCACCTCTGCCCGATCTGCCCCTCCGTGTGCAACGCCTATTTATACGCAAGTATATTATATAAATACGTAGGCACGTATTTTATTATTATTCGCTAGTATATTATACACCGCTATCGTAATAATATTTCGCACGATACTGCGACAGCGGCCAGGAACACACACTACACATATGTATACGTGACGAAGGGCCGTTAGTTACGGAGGATTATGAAGAATTTTCCGAAAAAAAATAAATAATAAGAAACACACATGTGTGTGATGGTGTAGTATTACCCACGGCCGTTTCAGATCGGTCACATTTCATGGTTAGACTACACCGCCGTATAATATTATACAAGACGGGTACCTAATATTATTTTATATTTATATACATTATAGTTGAATATATTATGTTATATATTGTATATGACGCATAAAATATTATAATAATAAAATAGTTGACTATATTATAATATCCTCATTATATCGGTGCAAAAACCTTCAAAATATTATATCGTATATATCCATAGTAAATATAGGTACTAAAAAATTAATGTCAAACTAAAATCGTATTTACCGACTGGTAAATATTATATGTTATAATTTATTTAAACGCACATAAATTATAATATATATATATATTAATATACATATATATATAGGTACTCTAATTTATTGTTGACTATATTACACGTATGTAATAGGTATATTATGTATACTCTATAATCAAATACTTACTTTTTCTAACTCCAATAGATGAAACCGTAACACCTGAATTGCTTGCACCATCTGTAAAAAAAAAAGATTTATTAGTCATTAAGCATTTTTTTTTTTTTTTTTACATGAATAATAAATCACGCCCCAATATATGAGTATAATACCTATATAACCCGGTAGTTGTAGTAAATAGTCATCATCAGCACGAGTACCTACATATCATTATATAGTATACGCGGACACAGTGGTGCCGAAGTATATTTCGTCAATCGGTTCAACTATCCAAAAATAATACACCCACCTACCATGAAAAAAAAATAATTTGCTACACCTTTACTTGAAAAAAAAAGTCGTTCGTATAAACTGTCCCAAAAATCTCGAGAAATTCAAATAAACAAAAAAAAATCGTATAATAAGTTGCGAAAGTACTTACGAGTATTTTCGGAAATCTGCACTGACCCCTCAATGTCACCAGTTCAATTGAACCGGCTAAACATATAGCGTACGGTAACAGTACAGTATATAGAGTAATATAAAGTATATTAAGATCAATATTAACTATACCTAATAGCCATAATAATAATAATACACTAGTAGGTAGGTATTTAATTAATAATATTCAAAATTATTGTGTTTTATAGTTTTATGACGTTATTATATAGACGATTTTAAATAGGTACTTATTAGTAATTTCATTATTTAACGCGATAACGAGGACTAGTTTATTTTTTCTGCTGTATAATTTAGGTATAATATGTCATATATTAAATAGGCACAACCATAAACGTAAAAAAAATTAATTTGTACGCGTATAAAATATGATATTAATTAACTATTTTATAATTTATTTATTTTTTTCGAAAATATTAGATCATCGTCACTTATAAAGAGGTATATATTATATTGACGACGAGCACGGTTTTCATAGGTAATATATTAATATACGAGTATAAGACCGAGCTGCCGTATGGTGTACAACACACACAACCACCAGAGACTATAATTCATACCGCCGTCCTCCTCCTTACTATTCTGGTTACAAATTGAAACGTTATTTTTGATTTATATGTAGTGTATACGTCATGTTGGTCGTTTTTTTTTTTTTTTTTTTTATTTAATCCGCGATTATATCGACGCGTGGTTTGGCGGTCGGTAGTTATAATTAATTAACGTTATCGTCGATTCTCGTATGGGAGATTTTTAACGCCGTTGAACGATGCTCGTCAGCTCGTGCTGCAGTAAATATAGTATATATATATATATATATATACAGGTATATACCAACGTACTGTCAGTAATTAAATTATAAACCCATTTATTAAAAAAAAAAAAATAAAAATAAAAAATTGTATCTATTAAAAGAATAATAAAAAAAACAGTAGATACCAAAGATACGCGGTATGTGTTCCTATAAATATTATACCTTAATAAAAACATAAAGCGATACGATGGCAGGAATGGATGAGATTACACAGTCGAAATAGTTCTATATTTTACATAGATTGAGTGAGTGTTATATATTATAATAATTGCTTATCCTCGTAATTCGTGTAAAAATATAAAAAACCAAAAAAATTACAAACGAAAAAATTTCCCTGATCGCATTATTATAATTTTAAATATCTATTTACAAATTTAATTACACGCCCCCCACCCTCCCAGTTTTCCATTACTGTACATTGGCCCGTCGTCCAACTTTTAATATAATATTCGTAATAAACTGTATATTTTTTAACTGCCTGGTACAAAATATAGTATATCATCGAATATTTTACTTTATATAAAACATTTCAATGTTTATAATTAATTATAATTTTTATATTTTTCCCTCGGACATTTGCAATAAGTACTACTATATTCTATTACATTATACTTTGGTTTACGTATTTAATGAACGCTATTCGCGGGCAATTAACGGTAAAGAGTTCTATAACGATGGCAGCAATCTATTAAAATATCGTCAGGATGACGATAAATAAACGAAAAACAATAACAGACATTAATATAGTGCGGATCTATACATTGTACAGACATTTCAGACTGAATAATTAACGGCAGATGAGAAAAAAATATGAGTGTAAATGAAATGTAAAAAAACGACGATTTTCGTCGAATAAAATATTATTATTATAATAATATGATCGTACAACTAAAAGGCGTATGTCATTCTATCGTTTCTGGATTCGAATGTGAGAAAAATCGAGACGAGAAAACTATACATATATTATAATATATTATTATTATTATTATTATTATTAGTATAAACGCGTGTTCACCAGACTCCCATTGTCCCGGTAAACCGGTTTACAATCGCTGCCACATATTTTTTAATTATAAGCTATTTGTGAACGCCGCGCTTGCCCTTTGGGGACTCTCGTGAGAGTTGGAGACCATATTTTTCATATATATATTTCATATTTATTAATATTACACCGCGCGCGTATTAAAATCAACGTGAAAATGGCCGCGGCAGCGAAGAAGGCTCGGGCGTATATAATAATATTATAATATATATATATATATATATATAATATCACGTGTTGTAATAATAAAGAAATCGGGTAAAAACAAATGGACGGAAAAACTATGCGTTATGCATGGGTATGACAACACATTGACCAATTAATCGCCGCCACTCGGTGTGCGCATCTGTGGAGAAAACAATAATAACGTCATATTTTTTCCATGAAACTGGTGCTCGTTCTTATCACGGTCAGTTATTTTCCGGCGGCATCGTACGCTTTTTAGATTTTCAATCAGAGTGGCGGGGAGGGGGGAGTCCAATTGTTATCAGTGTTGGAACGTGTATCGTGTGTGTATTCGTCAAATTTCGCGCCCGGCACCGGACACCAATATATTTTCCGTAGAAGAAAAAAATCGTACACGCGTATCACCACAAAGCCGTTGTCATATTATATTACCTATATAGCTGTTATTTAGCCCCACGCGTTAGGTGCGCGATATTTTATAATATTAAAAAATGAAAAATAAAAGTATACAGTACGCGCGATATACGTAAGTAACATATATATACATATATATATATATATATATATATATTAAGGATACAACACGACGCGGTCGGTCTAAAATTAAAAACTCTATTAATAATACGTTTAATTGATCGAATGCCAACAAAATGATGATGGTACATTTATAATAACGAACCGTAGCCAACAACCATACTATATACTACGACTACTAACCAGTGTGTGTGTGCGCGCGCGCGCGCGCGTATATTTGTGAGCGTGTAGGAGTGTGTGATTTTATATTATAAGCGTGCACACACCGGAGGGATATATACATAATAATAATATTACGTTTCTTTTTATTCCGTTCTTTTTTTTCTTCTTCTTTCTCTCCTTTTTCGCTTCTCGGAAACGAACGGAGAGACGGACACCTTCCACGAATTCGACACACCCTCTCTTCATCATCTCGGCGTTCCCGCGCCGCTCGGTCCTCGTGGTCCTGCGGTGCTCCTGCCGCCTATCCTGCGTACGTCACTTTGCCCGCGTTCGTCATATAGAGCCGTGTCGCAAGTGTACGTATACGGCATAGGTATACGTACCCTCGTCGTCACCGTCGCCATGGTCGTGTTCGTCGACGACGACGACGACGTATGGTGTTGGAATGTGTAAAAACTAAAAATGTGGAAGAAAAAAAAACACACACACAAACACACATACACACACACGCGCGCGCGGGCGCGCGCGCGGAGAGGCCAACAACACATAAGGTCAACAGGATTCCATTTTCCACTCTTCTGAGCGTTGTGGCTGCCTATCGTATACGCGCGGCGGCGGCGATGATGGCGCATATGTTGCGCCGCTTTTATAATAATAATAATAATAATAATAATATATAAGTAGTTGTCCCCCGCAGAGAAACATAATATAATATATGTATAAGATATTTAGTATATATTATATATGTACGTGCGCGTACGATACCTACGGAAAAATGTTTAAATAATTATTATATATCGTTATTAATATTAATAAATCGCGTATTTATTATTTGTTACGTCGTCTCCTCTTCGCCGGTCGTTTTATATATATATATATTTTTTTTTTTTTTTTGTAAATTTTTTTTCTTCGTTTTAATTTCGTGACGTATACTACTACGAGAATAGGTATAATATATTGTCCGTCCGTCCGTTTTTTCTCTCCGCGCGTATATACTATATATTATATGAATATGTGTATGAACACACAGATACACGTCGCCGTCGTCGAGTAAACGATATACCGCCGCCAACATCCTGTTTAAGTATAGTATTTTCACGGATCACGATGTCACAATAATCACGGTCCAGTAGTTCTCTGGCTCGTATACATATATACATACCCGTGTTATATACTCGCGTATGTATATAATAATATGGATGTGCCATTTTATTGGCACCTTAAATAATTGTTATAGTTTCTGGTCAGTTAAGTTTTGTTTTGGTACTGTTTTTTTTTTTTTTTTTAATATATATATATACACATATACACACGTAGGTCGATATATATATATATACACACCGCGGACCGAGTACAATATTTTTTCGTAATAATTCTTAGCGGGCCGTCGTCGATACACACATTAGGTACGCCGAAACGTCTTCCATCTCGCCTTAACGTCATCATTTTTAATGCGGCACCGTAATAATATTATAATCATTGACGGCCGACGGTAATGTATATACTCAATTTCCTCCCGGTCTATAATAAGTTACGCCTCATTGCAATTGATCTTTTATTTTCATTTTTTCATCCATCGCTAAGTTGTTGATCGCTATACGCGGAGTTCTCGGATTATTAAATGATATATAGAAAGACAGAGAGAGAGTGAGAGAGACAGTGAAGAGGAGAACGCGACGTGCGTTTTTTTCCCCCGTTTTCTCGAATTTCTGTGTGAGCTGGGCTGCGACCGACAGAGCGTTGATGAACGTTAACGAGCTGTATTGGTTATAACTATATGGCTCCTATGTTTAATACACTGTTCACTTGACCGTGCAAACAAGACGACAGGGACAAACACAATAAAGATATAGTACACGGCTGTATAGGTAGTATAGGTACCTACATTATACTGATACTTCCGGTTATCACGCGTGTACAAATACAAAACTCGACCCAATACTATATAATACATTATTCTAGTCGACATATATAATAATATGCACCTATACTTAGTGTAAGCCGATAAAATAGTATGATGGTGAATATAGGTCTAAAAAATATATATATAACCAGAAGCGAGTACACCGTTGTGCAATTATTTGAAATTTTAAAGCGATGATAAATCATTCTGTTGGAAATGACAATCCCGCGCTGAACCGGGGAGCTCGGTGGTTGGTTTACCAGAAAACCCGTCGAGTTCGAAAAATACTATACCTAACTCTACCTTATGTGCAGTATTATAATGTAAACTTTTTTCCACAAAAGTCGTTTTATGTTTATTTTACACAATTTTCCAAAGCATAATATGTATATAATCACTGTAAAATACAATCTGCGTTATATTATGTATACATATTATATGTAATCTACAGATAGGTACTATTATAATATACAAAACTTTTTGAGCGTAAGTATATATAGGTACTGCCCTAAAAGGAGTTTACCGACAAAATAAGAAACCGTAAACAAAATCGCACGGATGTAAATGTAAATGCGAGACCAGTAGTAAAGTAACACCCTAAGCACCGATCGGAATCTAATAAAACGGTTTGTTCAAATCGCATTATAAATAAATCAGGGACTAAAATTGTGTGCAGTACGACACACTTTGTGTAACACGAAATGTTAAGTGTGTAGTACGAAATTAAAAAGTGTGTAGTGGTTCTATTCCCTATATTATGGTATTTATTTTTAATTTTACATTTTTTTATTAAATTATTTTATTGAAATATATTTCAAAAAAAGTTTCAAGATGTATCATCAGCAAAATCTAAAATACCAACAAGTATCAAGTAACATGTTAACAGCTATTGCAGGCTATCCTATATTTCATAGATGATAAAGGTATACTTGTATTATCAGAAAAAAAAACCGCTCGCTTCGCTCGACAATAAACTTATGTTTCAATTTACTTTTGTATTTCAATACAATTGCTATTTTTATGTAATTGCATAAATAGCCTATTTATGTGTTAAATATGTAATAACTCAAAGTAATTTTAAACACATAACTAATAAAACAACCAATTTATTATGAATATAAGTTTTTATAACATAAATGAACACATTTGATTTTGATTTTCCGATGAGCTGAATTAAAAAAACATAACCACCATCCAATCAATGACTAAAATGAGGCTAAGCTGAAAGGGGAGGGTGATAAGATCCTAAAGTGTGCAGTACGAAAAAGTATATATTTTAGCGTCTGAAATAAACGTGTGAAAAATAATATGGTGCTTACCAACGAGTCTACTTCGGCGTCGGCCATATAAAACGGTTTCTCTTGACGTATCTGAAACACAATATACAACAAATGAAAAAAAAAAGTTAATTTTCGGACATTAAAACACATATTATTATTATTATATACGCCGTCATATATAACAACTCTATAATATTATGATATATGGGTATACACATAACACTATATATGTTTTGTTTTAGTAATACTACGCTGCATCCTGTATATACCTATATAATATACATATATATATATATATGTATTCGAATATATTATTATTATATGGCGTAATATTGTATATATATTGTTAACAGTATATATGCCGCCGCTGTCACACGTTGGCTATTTTATGGATTGGTTGTTAAAAAGAACAGCGGGTATAACATAATATAATATAAGGCTTGACCGTAAGTCGTTTTTCAAAATGTATTTCATATAATATAATATGATATTATTATTTTTTTTTTTTTCTCTCGCATTTTTCGTTTTAGCCGTACGGCAATAATAAGCAACAACAATGTAACTCTGTGCAGATACGATTTTGTAGTCAGCCTTCCCAGCCGGTCGGCCGGCGCGGCTTGGCGGGACGTGTGGTGGCAGTGGTTTTACGATGCAATTAAACCCGTCGTGGCCGCGGCCCGTTGTTGGGGCGCGCGCGCATATTTTTCGCGTCTCTGTCTATAAATATACATACATATAATATATAATATACTATATAGGTATGTACATAAAACATATAATATATATGTGTGTATATATGATATATATATATATATACTCACACAAACCATATTATACGTGTATATAATATGTGTGTGTATGTGTGTGTGGTGCGCGCGTATATAGACAGCTTATATGATGAGTGCTTACGCGCGTAATCTTCGTTTTTTTTTTTTTTTTTTTTTTTTTTTTTTTTTATTATTAATTTTTTAATAATTGGTTTTTTTTTATTTTTTTTTTTTTAATAATAAAAGCGAGTGTTTTATTTTAGATTCTTCGCGACGTTACGACCGCGATGAAGAAACCGCGACCGGAGATAGGATCACCCACGTGTGATTTAATTAACGTATTATAATATATAATATTATCGTATTAACGAATTATATTATAATAATAATAATAATAATAATATATTCGTGTATACGTACGCCTGTATAATATAACGGCGCAGTGATTAGGCTAATGAAATGGATCTATAAATCTTACGATGATAATAATAATAATAAAGGATACACGTATAAAACCACGGTGTTTAAGTAGTAATAACAATAAAAATAATAATACTGTGAGGGTAGCGAGCAGCAGCAGTAGCATGCGACTGCCGCGTTTACGAGCCGTTTACATTTAAATGCCGTGGCCACCGCAATAAGCAGCGATGAACCTGCGCGGAGACGTCATTTTTTTTTTTTTTTTTATTATTATTATTATTATCAACATTAACGATATGTTTATTTCAACAGATTAACGTTGGAATACTAATGCCATCACTCCAAATACGAACGGACGTAAAATGACAATAATAATAATATTGTTTAAGGTTTATCGACCAAAATAAATTATAGCCTATGTTTATTCGAAATTAACGAAACGAAAAAAAAAAATATCTACACTTTTATAATAAGCAGTATTTGTAGTAAAAAAAAAAAAAAAATGTACATAATAATATACAGCACGTTATTTTATGCTATACACGTTTTTTAATTATTGTATCGAGAACGTCGTCATATCGTTCGTTCCGATCCCCGCACCAAAATTATGTAATTTATTTTCATTTATCAATAGAATGCAATTAAAATGTCGTAAAAGCTTTTATTGAAACTTGTTTAAGGCTTTTAAGATTAGATATTAATTATCACCACTATAATACATTATTACATGTATACATTACACATACGCCGAGAAAACAATACAACACCGGGTATAATAAGTTGTAACGCGAGTTCAACAAATTTAAATATCTGAAAAAAAAAAATACTCAATAGAACAAGACCGGAGAAATTATAAGGACACTTTCTGTTAGGGCATTTTTCATCATTATATAATTTAGTTCCTGCTACAGTGCCTACATAATATTACAACGCCGATGAATTGCAAATAATATTGTAATAATACACAAGATATTATAATAATGTATATTTTTACACAAAAATGACTAAATTTTAATCGCTTGGAGCACGTGTTTAATGACTTGTTTTTTTTAACAATTATCCATTGTTGTCGTTATGCTAAATAATCGAGCGTAAAAGTAATGAATAAACTACATTATAACTACATATATATATACTAATTTACTTTGAAAACCAAAAATTTAAACAGATTTAAAAAAATTATATACTATATACATATGGTATACATATATACGAGCACTTTTACCTATATCACTAGGCTGATGAATTTTAATATTTTATTATTATAATTTTTTTGATTTTTATTGAAAAGAATATCGACAATCTCTGAATACATTTTGATATATGGTACACTACCTAAATACATTATACCTACCTTATAATATTACCTATACACTCTTTCACAAGATACCGACTGTTGTTGTCCCGCGCGCACAACGACCGTGGGATGTTGTGAAGAAATATGTTAAGGTGGTCTAATGGATTTTTTCTCTGATACGCTACACACAATGTACCTTTGGTTTTTTTTTTATCCCCAGAATCTTATTATATTACTACGGTTTAAAAAAAAATTTTAAGGTATACGACAACTATATACGGCATTAACGACACGAAGTAATAAAAAATATTATATACGTATAGTATTATTGGCAAAAACGACGAAAAAAATCAAATACACAAAAGAAACGTATACGCGTACGACGTACGTATATATAATAAGAGTCATTTTACTGTAAATGGTAAACTTATTTTAAATATTTATGTGATATTATTATATTACTGCATGGTATTTAGGTAAGAAGAAATTTAAATTTATTATGCTCTATTAAAATATAAAATTGAAATTAAATAGAATACCGATTTAAGAAAATAAACAGCAAAAACTGTAGGTATATATATCTACAAATATGGATAGACGGAGAATGATGATCATTCAAAAAAAAATAAATAAATAACGATTATCAATATCATTATTATTGTTATATATAATGGAATTTATGTATACATATATATAATATATATATATGAGTACTTATATCGTCATTCTACGCGAATATAGTGGTTAAGATGTATGATTTTTTTTCTCTTCGATCCTTGGCTCGAATTCATAACTGAGAATACGAGTATAATGTTGCTGAAGAGAGCAGTGCAGTACACTGTTCGCATTCATTTTTTTTTAATTTTTTATTATCATTTTTTTTTTTTTTTTTTTTTTTTAGTATTAGTATAATAACCAGTTTGTGTAATGTACGGAAAAAAACCGCATTTTCCACAAATGCACTTTTTTTTATTGAAAATCACCACAAATCCTAATAGCTTTTAAATGTACCTATAATATGCGATATACAAGTGTTTTATTATTTTATAATACTTAATAAAATACACTACTCTACAAAATGTCACCATATGACGCCTAAATAAAAGACGTTTTATTAATTAACGACACTCGGTGTTACACTATAATATACACTTTCCTATAATATATTGCTGCAGTGGGTTGCTGTAGTTACTATATATTATGAGGATTATTTTAGCCATTATAGAGTGTTTAAAACCGTATTAAATAATATATTATTTGTCTCGGAAAGAACATTTAAAAAAAACGTCTTGAATTATATAATGCAAAATGTAAGAAATATTTATCGATAAAGGATCTATCGGGAAATAATTCCATCCCGATCCATCATTTATAGAACATGGTCCATGTACTAAGCACTTACAGTACCTATTATTTAATGTTCGATATAAACATTGGTATTTTATTAATAATAATTTATTTTTCATTTTAATAGGAACAGGTTACGCTTACGACCACAAAATAAATGCATTAATTAATATCCTATACTTATATATAATAGTCGTTCGTGCTAATAGTCATTAATTATCTCCGATAAAAATTAATATATTATAATAGGAATTTTTAAACATTTTCTTTTTATATACGATATCAATTTTAAACGACTTTTAAAATATCTCATATGCATGATGACATATAATAATATATAATACATAGTCCATCGTATATTTTGTCACGATTCATATTTATCACGTGCTAAGGATTCGCATTATGTCATGTAATGCGAATCCTTGCGGGCAACAGACATCATCACATCTGCTGCAGGATACGTAAAATATAACGAATCACTAAGATAATAATTATTAATGAAATATCGCATACATATTAACGCCCATTCAGTAAAAAAAAAATATATATATAATAATTTTAATAATGTTATAATACGATAATTGTTGAACATTTTTTTTATAGTTATCTGGTATTATAGCTTCGTCTGCAGTGCGTGACGATAGCGCGGTGAAACGCCCTGTTACGATTCGTACGAGAACGTGCATGTCGTGATTTTATTAAACGAACTCATCATCATTACTCGAGTGGAAATTATTGTAAAAAAGAAGGGAAAAAATCCATTTTTCACCAGATATCTTCATCTATATAACGTATACGGACCTATAAGTTGTAATAATATATCTGTGACTTACAGGCGCGAGAAAAATCAGGTGATATAAAAATAAATAAGAAATTATAAGTCAAATAACAATTTTCCATCGATTCTCGCCAATGTACAAAAGGTATATATTAATTTATAATAGGCAATATACATGTCCATTGTTCATTATTGGTTAGACCCGAACGGCAAAAACCACAAAATGTTCTTAAAACATTTCCAGATAATGTTAAACAGTTGTTAATAAATATAAAATGTTTGGTTCGGGACATTGACATTTAAAAAAATATTTTCAATATTGTATGTACAGAAAAGGGTCATAATAATGTCGATTTCTTTGGCTTTTCACACAATAAACATTATTGAAAAATAATGACGTTGCCGGTCAAATAATTTCAATTTGATAAAAACACGACATTTTTCATTATCAGTCATAGTTGATATATATTATAAACGTACATCCATGTAGGTATATATATATATTTTTTTATTTGCCCTTTTATTTCGTAAATTATGCCCAATATATTGTATGTAAATGTATATTATATGAGTTTATGCTGACCATATATTAACATAATGACATAATATGATATTAAGTGCGCCTAGAGCCCGTTGTCCTGCAGTTTACTGCGATATAATATTATTAACTACATATTTTACATAATATATTATACAAGTATACGACGAGCCTCTTGTATACAAATCTAACTTTTACTATCACTACAATAATACTATACTATAAACTACTATAATTACTACTACTACAATTACTACTACTACTACTACTACTACTACTACCACTACTACTACTACTACTACTACTACTACTACTACTACTACTACTACTACTACTACTACCACTACCACTACTAATAATAATAATAATAATAATAATAATAATAATAATAATAATAATAATAATAATAATAATAATAATAATAATGATAATAATAATAATAATAATAATAATAATAATATTTATACTATTACAACTATGTGCCTGTACGGTGTGAACGCGTACAACTATATATTTTCACTCGGGCCAACACACGCGCGTTGACGCGCGCGCGTGAGTATAACAGAACGTAAAAAAGTACTAAATAAGCGAGTGAACGGCGGTCGAACTATGAGTGTGGTGGCCTCGCTTTAATTATCATATGATTTAATGTGTGTGTATGTGTTTGTGCGTATATATGTACATGTGTGTGTATGTGTTTGTGTATATATATATATATATGTACATGTGTGTGTGTGTGTGTATATGATGTGTAAATGTGTGTCTATGTATGATGCAGCAGCCGACGATTGGGCTTTACCGGGACACTGGTGCGGTGGGTTACACGAGACGCAATATAACTAGATACGAAATGATGACGTAGGTAAATTTTATCGTATTATTATAATAATATTATAATAAATGTTATAAATTATTAAACACGTGTGTGCACTGTATAGGTTAGGATATAATATTCTCCGAATTCGATTGCATTCGATATCGCTATTGACACATTCGACAGTATATGATATAGATAGGTAGGTACACGCGAGAAAACAGCGTGTTGATACCGTTTTTCAAAGCGAACATTTTACCACCAGCCCCTATATCCTCCGACACGAATTATGCTGCACGCAGAAAAAAATAAATAAAAATCTAGGTTAAGGTTCATTTAAACGCGCGCGTATATAATACAGACGTAGCAGTGAAACGATAGGACTGCAGTGTACGCATACAACTGCGTGCAGGATAACGTCATTAACGTGTGCGGCCATAATAATCGTAGGACGAAGCTACGGAATGTGTCCCGAGTGTCCTGACGCACACCCTATACATTTAAGATTATTCTATTTCGTGTGACACGAACCCAAAAACCTTATATCTAGTAAACGATAAAAAAAAAAAAAAAGAAAAAGAAAAAACAAATAATATCTAACAAAATGTAAAATATGCGCGGCGAAACAGAATAATATTATACATTTGACTACTTGCCATGCAGTCTCGGGAAATAATTCATAAAATGACAAAAATGTGTTCACTGTTTTGGCACCCTACACGATAAAATAGATTTGTAATACTTTTCCGGGCAGAAACGGGACTTTACGACGGTCTCTCGGGACTCGCGGCCACCCACTACTAGCCACTAGGACACTTTTCTAATAGCAGCGTATAAAATACTCTTCAGCGATAATTCTTGGCTACGTTTATGTGTACGGGTACACCTATGCGCATAATGGATATACACCAGCTAATAGCTATATAGTGTACTTATATAGGTATATGTTTATATACAGAAAACGTTTCGGAAATCAGACGATATTGTCGTCGTATATACATTAGAATATAGTTAGTATACATAAGCTACTGTGTTTAAAACTCGATAATATGTTTATACACGTACGCACGCCGAAGACAGACAGAATGCTGGTGTATTATTTCTATAAACAAATGAGTCTCGTCGCATATGCTAGGAGCACTTTCTGGACGACCGTTGTTGTAGTCCCGTCAGTCTCCATCTAAACGGGAAAGGTCGTTTTTTTTTTTTTTTTTCTGTTCATTCCATCTTCTTTTCAACAAAACCCTGCGCGTCTCCACCAGCCCACGTCTAATGCGTTGTACATTTATTATTTTTAGGTCAAGGAATCCAACGCGCATCCCCGTGTACCCACTTTTAATGCATACAATAAGTCACATATTGAATAAAAAAAAAAAAAATAATAATAATAATAATAAAAGATATACATATTATATATATATATATATATTCGACACGCACAGTAATCCGATTAACCCGCCCGGTCTCGTGTGAAGACGGTGACTATATGTATGCGAGAATACGAACGGCAATGCCGACCTCCCAAAAAGACGATAGAAACGAAAAAAAAGAACCCGAACGCACATAGGGAGGATTCACGGACCCTACCTCGAAAACCAGGATAGTGAAAAGAAACGAACATGCATGCATCTGCACAGCAGGCAACAACAATCGGCCGGCCACAAGGTAAAAAGAACATTACAATACAAACATATATATATACGTGTCTGTGTACATTTATATATATATATATATATATTATATAAAGAAGGAATGAGAAGTAGAGAGGCAGAGAGAACGAGAATTTGTGTATGTTGCCACCTTAACATGCCTTATACAAAACTACATACCTGCAGTGCCAGAGGTATAAAAATGCGAAGAATAAGAAAAACACCGGAGATATAAATCGCAGGAATAAAATGATATTTTTTCTGATAAAAACAGCCGATAAGTATAAATACTTCGAAAAATGCATTTTCGTTCAGTAAGTTATTATTACTTATTAGAACGTTTTGTGTAAAATAAATTTCCTGTGGCGCGCGGCAGTTTTGAACATTTTTTCGTATGGAATTCGTTTTATTACCCAACCGCGTACGGCGCAATAAAACAAAATAATTATTTTGACATTTTTCGAGTGTAAAAGATTTATTTTGAAAAATAATCAGATTTCAATTCTCCGCGTAGCATAGAAAATGTCTCGTCGTAAACATTTATAATTTAAACAAATACAAACGAATAACACTGGTGTATTGTAATGTAGAACTTATGCAACATATGCCAGAACAATTAAGTTAAATGTATATATATTATATATACATAATTTTATAAACAATTTGTTATATGAATGAACACCATACAGAAACAACAGGGCTGGATAGTTAGTGGTGATGATATGGCAGCAATAAATCACATTGTAGTACAAAGTAAGTGGCAGGGTAGAGGTATATAGACTAAACAAGGTATCTTCTACAACCACATCAAATGGTGTATTATAGAGATGTAGAATGTTTAAGCCGATATAATATCACTTTATTTCAAATGAATATTTTAAAAATTTTGTTTTGCAACGTAATATCTATTTTTATTTTTAAATACAAATAATAAACTACTATAAATATTATTTTTGATAAAATTTACGACTGTAAAGTAAAATTAACAGAAAAAAAAACAAATTATAAATGTCTAAAAAAAATAAAGCACTTGTAAAAGTGCTTCAATTGTATTTGTTCAAACGAAAATGGAACATTTTTAATTCTACGAGCAAATATTCAGTCAGATATATACAATATACATATACCACCTATGGTGTGGTATATAGTTGATTATCAACTTTTAATTTTTGGAATGCATCCACCGAAACTAAAATACGCTTGCACGTATGTTGTTCTAAAAATACTTGTATATATATATATATATACTCCTATATAGTGTAAACGTATTGTGTATTATAAACACTGTTGAAAGGTTGTATAACTTTGATAAGTACTAACTAGAATTTGTTTATACATGTGTATTACAAAATTTGACAATTCGGTTTTTCGGACAATTTGTTTTTTCTTTTGTAGATACATACTACATGATTATTAATATTATACATTTCATTGGTAGTTAGGTGACTTTAAACACAGACGAATTTTTGAAGTAATATAGTGCAGTGTGTACCCTGTTCACTGTCAATACTACATTGATATGTCTCAGGGTCTATAGAGAACTCTCCTAATCCGGGTCTGTTTAAATACGTAGGTATATATAGGTATTATAAGTATATAATATTGAGTACCTATATAAAAGTTTGATATGACTTGAAAAATAAATAAACGGCTCTTGGGAATAAATGTAATACATAGTTAGTACTCGTGTATAGGTATAAGAGTACTTATATTATATAAAAAAAACATTTATAAGTAATGATAATAATAATAATAATAATAATAATAGCGGCTAAGACAAGTTTATACGTCATCTCCTTTTTTAAAAATCTCCAACGACATTATTATTATCGTTATTATTATAAAAAAAAAACATACACATATATATGAACAACATTCCGTAAGAACAACGTCAGTCGGACCTCTTCGAATATATACAATATACATACACATATTACTTTTTATTATATATACATTTTTTTCTTATTAATATTGTTATTATTTTTATTCGTCTAATTTTTTTTTTTTTTACCGAACACGGTGTATACGATATAAACTATAATAAAAATTAGGAGCAAACGTTTTAATGTTTCAATATATATAGTTACTTGTATATAATATATATATACACGTTTTAAAATCATGACAGTCATCTCGTAACAATAATTACAACGACGTGATTGTTTTACTGGAGTAAAAAAAATAATAATAAAAATTGTATATTAAAATAGTTTATAGTACCTATTCTATATAATATCTATACTAACTGTTAACTATTTTTAATCAAGTAGAAATCGTAAACGAAATTAATCGAACACACCTATATATATATATATATATATGTATAGCGTCATATTTTAGGGGTTGGTCGCGCGTCTATCGCTCTTTTTTCCGTACATATATCGTCACGCGCTACTATATTATATATAGGTACCTATATACCACTACCGCGGTTTAACTCCCGGGTATCCGCCCTAAACGATACGCGAGTGTGTCGTCGTGTTTTTGTAATATCTATAATTATATATATATACGGACTGTATATATAGGTATAGTATATATACAAGTATTATATAGCCCTGCTATAAAATTACACACATACACGTAGACACACACATTATATACACGAAAAATACATACACAAACGCACATAATCACGTAACACGGCAATCACTACCGCTAAACGACACGACCGGCCCATTTTTTTTTTCGTCGGACACATAGTCTTCTCTCTAAATGGTACGCGCGCGCCTCGTAAAACGTGTGCAATTTACTGAGCCGAAATAGCCCAAGGGTCCACTATATGTACTCTCTATGTTCGTATTCTTCCCTCGTCACTGCAGAATTACTCTATATAATATACGATATACGATATATATATATATACTGCCTCCAAACACAACACCTCCACCGCCTAGCAAAATTAGAAAAGAAAAATGAAGAAAAAAACTGTGAAAAATACAATACAAATTATTATTATTATTATTATTATTATAACTTCTCCCGAGGGTTGCAGTGATGACGGTGGTGGCCCCCAATAACATATATCGGTAAATTGTTTTTTTTTTTTTTTTTTACAGTAGTGTATGTATAGGTAAGCACACGAATGTACATAACATGGAGTACTTAAAGGTGGTAGATGGTAATAACAGTGTGTGCGTGGGTGTATGATGTGTATTATAGAAGTTTAGACGTCCACACGTTTATATAATATTATATATAGTGGAAATCGTATTGTGCTCGCCAGGTGATAAGGGATGTAACGAAATCAATCAATTTAATATAATATTATATACATTACGTACGGCGTTATACTCGAGAAACGTCTGAAGATACGCCATATCTTTATATAATATTATATGTACCCAATATATATAACATATATGTATATAATATAAAGGCTTTTTCAATAGGGACGCTCGAACTTTATCACGTTATAGCGGCCATATGTTCATAAAGCTTTATTTATCAAATTTGTCAGGAGTTGTTCAGTATAGTTATAGTATATTATATAGTATGGCAAATCACCACGAAAGGTCATAGCGTTGAACAATGTGTGCAAATAATTAAATTTTATTTTCAAAATCAGTGATCCGTTCGAAAAACGTTTTCCGCGCATTAGGTGATTTTTAAAACGATTTTATAACTTTTTTTTTTTTTTTTTTTTCCACAAAATTTTCGAATTTGGGACGATATCAATCTACAAGAAATACACCGGTACCGAATGCATCTAGAAAAAGTTATTGTTTGGTGCGGATTTTGGTCTGGCGGAATCGTCGGTTCGTACTTCATCCAAGACAAATCTGGCATTGCCATAACCGTCAACGGCGAGCGCTACAGATCAATGATAAGCAACTTCTTGTGGCCTAAACTGGATGATATGGATACCAACGACATGTGGTTGCAACAGTGCGGCGCTACGTGCCACACAGCGCATGCCACGATAGACATTCTGCGTGAGCGATTTGAGGGCATGATTAACTCGCGCGCCGGCTACGTGAACTAGCCACCGAGATCGTGCGACTTAACGTCTTTAGACTTTTTTCATTGGGGCTTTCTGAAATCGCAAATCTAAAGTCAACGAAATGAATGCCGTCCAGCAAATTCGGCCAGATTTATGTAACAGTAATCGAAATTGAACGTCCCGAATACGTTTCACCAAGCAAAGCCGCAGCGGACATTTGAACGACGTCATATTCCATACATAATAGCATAAAATATTATTTCAAATAAAAAATTTTAAAAAAAATTGAGTAGACATCTCACACACAACTTGTTTTATTTACATTTAAAAATCGAGAGTCCTTATTGAAAAAACATCCTTTAAATACGGGGGAATACATATGGGTATAGGGTTATAAATTTCTAAATGAATCAAAATTATAATTATAATAAAATTTGAAGTAAAAAAATGTGTTACCTGTTTGGAGAACACGGCGATATCTTCGTTGAACGACTCGGACGAGCACACGTCACCGCCCGCTACGCCTGGATCCCGGGGCGTGCACGTGGCTAGTTCGCATTTTTCGAATATTAACGCCAGAAGCGGGAACAGCGGGTGCCTAAAAAAAAAAAAAAGGGGGACGGTAAAAAAAATAAACACACGACAATTAATATACACAATAGTACCTATAATAATATATATATTATATATAGGTAGTACGGACTTTAATGTTTGGTAAATAAGAAAATATTAACTAAGTGCGGTGTATTGTGTGGTATACATATTATATATATATATATATATATATATAGTATACCATCACTGCTGCTTGCACAGGTATATGGTATCATCGCTATATATACACGCGTTATGTAAATAGAGACGGTCACGAACAATAATAATATTAATACATAATGAACACGAGTGATTTAATTTGAATTAACGTTAAACACGCAAAAAAAAGCAACGGTTTAGAAAATATGACGGAAAAAAAATCCATTTCGATAACCAAGGGTACCTACATAATATTATTATTGTGGATAATATATGGAATTCGATATTATACTACCTATATAATATTATAATTATTATAACGACGATAACATAGAAAAAAATTTTCAAGTTATCACACATACACATATACTATTATAGTAAATAGGTAGATAGGATGTAGATATCCTATTTTTCCACGCTGTCGCCTTAAAGAACTGTTAATAACAATATATTATAGAAGCGTTTTAAATGAAATAGGTAACGTTTAAATCCGCTTATCGCGTTTTCTATACTATCATGTACTTATACAGATAATAATCCATGACGGACGAAATATAATATTATTATGTGTATAGGTACTCTCAAACTGAAATATTTAATAGACAAACTACGCGAGATTCGTCAGGATGCAATGTAAAAATATAGAAATCTAAAATGGATTCGGCTCCATTTCCCCGGAATGCACACCCACACCAAGAATTTTTGAAAACAAATTCAGAACTTTTTCTAGTGCAATTTGGGCTTGTTTGTGCCGAAAATTAGTCGTCTGTGTTTTCATAGTTTCCGAGAAATAATCGTTTTTCGGCAAGGATACTGGGTTTCGTTTGAAAATTTTATGTTCATATAATTATTTATATAATATTATTAATATATAAATATAATAATGAATAATATTAATAATAATATAATTAATATTTCAGGGAAATAAATGGATCTAATGGGTTCGTTATAAGTTTAAAACAAAATCATATCCAGTAATTTGTTTGAGAATCAAAAAAAAAAAAAAAAAAATGCCTAACTCGAAATACTATCTACATTATTACTATTTTTATTTTAATAAACAACATATTAATATAATATGTATATATAATCAAATATCAGGGCGGGTAAATAATTGTTAAAAATCGTTGGTCAACGGGCTACATATTATTCTCGCTGAAGGATATCCGATTTGAATCCCTCTAATTAATATACTTATAGAATTATTTCAATATTCTTAAATCTTCCTATTTTACATATATACATTTAGTAAGAAGGTATTTAGGTATATAGGTATATATAAGACCTTGGAATGAACAAGTTCAAACCTAAGTTTAAATGAACTAAGTTAAAAATGTACAAACAAAGCGAAATATAAGTTCAATTTTTGTTGAAATAAACTGTTTAGAATTATGTAAATATTTTCAATGATTTTGGACTTCATTTTAGTAGTTCATTATGAATAAAAATTTCAATAATATTTAATAATATTAATAATTATTATTATATCTACTATATTGGGTATTATTATGATTTTTTCCATAGAATTTTTAAAAATGTTTAATTTTAATTTTAGAAAAAAAATACATAAATACCCGGATTAGTGTTTTTTTCATTTAAATTAAAGCAATAATCATAAAAATAATCGAAAAATGTATAATATCTAATAATAATTATAATTGTAACCATTTTTATCTGTAAATGACATCCTATATCTTGACGGTGCTCGGGTAAAATGAAATAAGTACAAAAACCAAAAAAGACATCCAAAAGTTAAAATTTTTTATCAATATATTTGCTAATGAATCTGTTTGTGGTTTTTTCAGGCCAATCGATGTGAATTATTAAAATCAACAAAAATTTGCAAAAAAAATAAAAAATTGTTAAAATGGACATTCCTTTTTACCCGTCCATTTGTATTGGGAATATTACGTTCATATAATATATAGGCATGTACTTTTTAGAGAGGTTTTTGGATTTCAATGATATTCTATACCTAGCTTAGTATTCAAGCTTAATATATAAAGCTGTATGGAAAGCATAGGACAAGAGACTTTTTAGTATTATAGTTGCGTCCGTGTGGACGGTTTTCACCACCTACCCGTAAATCGAATCCTTGTCGCGTTTCTGGGCTTCGGGCACGACGACGGACGCGCCGCCGGACGTGTGATTGTTGGCCGTCGCCCCGCCACCGGAGGCCGGCGACACGTGGTTTGGCGGTGTGGCAGCCGCCGCGGCCGCGGCCGCGGAATGGAACATTGCGGACACGGGGTGCTGTTGCTGCTGCTGTAGCTGTTGATGGGCCGCTTGTTGTTGGTGATGATGATGGTGCTGTGCAGCTGCGGCCGCGGCCGCCGCTGCCGCCGCGGCGGCCATGTTTTGGAGGCCCCGGTGGGCGAGATGCTGCTGTTGGTGTTGGTCGTACAGGCCGCCGGTGTTGGCCAGGCCCAGGCCACCGGGCACGCCGCTGCCCGGCACTACGCCGGGGGGGACCACACCGTTTCCGGCCGCGGCCGCACCGACCACGGCGTCCATGTACTGTTGCTGCTGCTGCTGTTGGTGTATGCCAGGTTCGTCGTACTGTAAAACCGAAAATAAACGCGCACACACATACACCACAAACGGTTTAATAAAGTATATGATAATAATAATTATAATAATAATAATAATAACATGTTATCTGTGATTAGGGCCGTAAGTCGTTTGGGTTCCAAAAATAATATGCGACTGGTCGAAACACGTTTAAACACCGAAAATACATAATATATATTATATGTAAACGGCAAACTAAAATTAATGAAATCCCGCCGACTTCCAACGAATTTTACACGATTTTATTGACATTTTTAAGACACCCGTTTCTAAGCTGAAAACCGTAAGATCAATAGTAAAATAATATGATTCTATTTGGGTATTTATCGAGGTATTGCGTATAAAAAATATTACCGTATACAGTATTACCGTACAGATGGAATATTAACAACGAAACGCAATTTCAATATACCTGACGGTTTATTATAAAATAAAAACGATTTTAACTAAAAACAAAGTACCTACCAAAATAAGTATACAATAATGCCAAATGTACATGCCATGTTCAAACATTCACGAATCTAGTCGTTTTTTAAATTGTTTCATAAAAATTGTATAAATATTTTTTATATTCATTCGTAAACGATTATTTTAATTTAACAAGTCAGATGATAAAAATATAGGTACAGAATTAGTTTAGTTCTATAAAACCATACCTAACTTAAATCATAGGGCACTCACAACCTATCTCTATATCTGCTTAAAAATAAATATAATTTTCATTTTATTTTTAAAATATCTTAAACCTTAAAATAATAAGTACCTACCATTTTTTTCAGTATAAATAATTGTCAATAAAATGTGTCTGTATGAGTGATAAATTTGGTACCCAAACAACTCGCGCCCGATACGACAAGGGAACAATATTAAAGACAGAGAGAGAGAAAATTATTATTTGTTACGACACAGATCTAGACACGTACTTAAGCGTCAGATTGTTTCATTTTATATTTTAACATCCAAAAAGCATATGCTTAACTGTATTCACTAATTATTGCGTGATAAGAATTCTATGTTAAGTTAATTTGAATACACGTGCGATCGGTAAAGGTATTATATGACGTATCCGTCGTTAAAATATAATATTGTAAAATTTAAAAACTAATATGTATATTTATCTGTCAATCTAAACATATCACATTAATTTTAATAATATACCTAAATATTATATGACAGGGGGCGTCGTCGAGTACGCGGTTAACACTACCCAAATTTTCTAAATAATATATTAGGTACCTATATCATATTTTGTTTAATTTTAATTAAACAACAAGGTAACGTGCCAGTGATGAAATACCCAACATCATTTTAAATAATCGTACATATAATATACCTACCTACTTGAAATACCTAACTACTAACTAGCTAAATAAAATAAAATGTATGTATATAAAATTTAGAGTATTTCGGTAGGTTTGGATACGACTTTACCACCCCATATATTATTATTATTGTTATATTATTATACAGGTAAATAGTCCTAAAATTAAAAATAGTGCCGTAGTGGTTGACAAGCATGTACCTATATTTTCCAATAGTATGATAACAGGCAACAAATCATGTATTACACGGATAAAAACAAAAATAAATAAGGTATATAACCGGTATAATAATGGTATATTATAATATATAATTAATATTTTTATTGAGGGAGTAAACTGTGAATATAAATATATTATGATAAAAGTATAGATAGATTCCAGACTTTTATTCTGTATTTTTATATTTATAAAATAATATTTTAGATTAAATAGGTACCTACACTCGAACTCGTTTATAACACATAAAACCGTTTACCCAAAATCTACCAATAATATAATTTTATTACCTATACCTAGTACCTACTATTATAATAATTATAATTAAAAATAAGTTATAATTAATTTTTTATATATCTTTTAATAATACCTAATTGTTTTGAGATTATTTTGAAATAATCTCCAAGTTATACCTATAGTATAATAATGATAGATGTAAATAAATGTGTGTTACATTGTACCTACTGTATAACTAATGCAAGTTCTAAAATCCAAAAACAATTTATATAAAAAAAAATTATACAGGCAGCTTGTAATGTTTTACGTTAATTTATTAATAGTAATATTAGGTATAATATTATTACCCGTGTACCTGTATATTACTTTCAAAAATATAAAAATATACCTACATAATGGTTTTATACACAATTTTTTACTTTAGCTTTACATAATATGGGTACCTACTAAGCAAAGTTTAAACAAATAGTACTGTATAAAAATGCATAATATAACATGAAATTTTAATTTTATTTTTAAATATACTGCACCTATGTTATGTTATAATACTCAATAAGTCGATAAATTGGAATTCCGAATAATTTGAATTTTAGACTAAACTAAAAATTATAGACTTCAAATTTGGTATAAGTTATTGTACCTATTAGGTAAATATTAATATTCACAGATTAATGTTTACTTCGGAATTCAATTTATAATTACGTATTTTGTACAACTGAATTAGTTATCTAATTATAATATTCGGGAAAATTTTCAATATATTATAGAATACCTAAATGAATTTAATCAGGTTATGTTAACTCGGTTTTATATAATTTAAATGTAAAATGAATAAAATAGTAAGCCTATTTTCTATAGGTGTATCGAACAATATACCTAATAGGTATACATAAAAAAAAAATTCAATTTTCTCCTGATCTGTACGGAAACAAAACGATTTTTCGTGAAATTCCACACATTTATAATGCTTATATATTGTATACAGGCGTGAACCTACAATTAAAACGTCGCAATTTTTTATCGATCGATGATAACCCATACGGCGGGTGCCGCGATAAAAAATGATTTAGTATTATTTAAACGATTTCGCAGAAACAAAGCGGTAAAATTAAACGATTATTAGGTTTAAATTGTATATAATAATATAAGATAACGAATAATTAAATATACCTACTTAAATATATGACGAATTGCCTATAAAAAAAAAAGATCCAAAGGCGGCAAATAAAAGTACACTATACAAAGTTGTAATTGCGCCAGCAAACACATCAAAGGTTTTAATAACCGCTTTTGATCGCTATTAATTATCATGAATTATTATAACAATATAATAATATTAAATAATTATTTCCGAGCGTATATTATAATATTATATAATATACGACCCGAGTAACCTGTAGACTATTATTTTTTACCTACTTATATAATATTAAGGAAGATTTATTATATCTATACGCAAATGAGTAATCGTATAGCAAGTAGGAAAGTAGTTAATTATTTTGTAATGTCTACCAATATATTATATACTTAAGTATTATCTATATTTTTCAATATTATTTGTCCGCTCATAGAAGTCACGGTCAGTTTAAAACAATAGTAAATTAATAATATATTGAATTCTACAGATTTCGAGTAGATATATATATTTATTAGTATTATTATTATTTTTTTTTACTAATCGTTATTGTTTTAAATCATTTTTCAAGACTAAAAACAACAAGAAAATAATAATATTAGATTTCTAATTTTACCTACCTGCCTAAGTATATATATTATGACAATTAATCAGAATGTAAATTTAAAAAAATATATAGACCTATACCGATACTTAAATAAAATTATAGTGAATTTTCTAAAATATTACAATGAAATACCTATAGGTACCTATATATATATATTATTAGATAATAAAGTTACTTGGACGAAATTTAATTATTGTTAGGTAACGGGAAATAGGTTAAAACTAAAAGGCATTTTGAGAACGTAGGTAGTTATAGTAAGTTAATACAATAAATAATAAAATATAGGTAGTTTTCATTTAAATATATTACCTATCTAAAGAATTTGTAATGTACAACTAAATTGAAATAAACGGTTGAATAATTCTTTATAAATGATTATTATAGGTACTTACATAAATAAAATATATTATATTTAGATTTATCGGTAGCGACTAGCATACCCATACGTTTACAATAATAATAAATTGAATTATTTTTATTTGTTATCTACCTATATGAAAATGAATTATTTATAAAATAACTATTTTTAAATTAGAATATTAATATAATTTCCACATTGAATATGTTTAAAAAAAATTGAATTAAATGTGTGTATACATAGGTTAGGTAACTATTAAGTTACCTATGTTTTTTTTATTGATTTCAAAATGTCACTGTGTATACATTATAGTATTATACAGATACAATAAATCTATATTTTCATTATCTTGTATATATGTATATAATATTATTAACGTTTTACTTTGATAAAATATAAAGTATCTTGAATTGTTTTAATAATATTATTATACCTAATGTTTATGAAATCGTATTGTTGTGTATTTGTTTTTATTATAAGCCAATGACCTTATCAATAATTAAATGTTAACGATACTAGTTACATATAATAATATAAATGTATACTAGTATAATGCAGTGTTATGAATAAAATCGATATCGTTTAAACGTATAAAAACCTAAAGTTTGTAATATCACAATTTGTTGCCCGATTAACTATCAATTGAACCTTTTTTTGTACCCATTTTACAAAGTACCTAGTCAATATAACTGACATATTTTGTATTCGTCAAGAAACTAGTCCTAATATTGGAAAGATGAAATTACTTTTTTAAAATTTCACTTTAACGTTCGCCGACGTCGGTAATAAAAAATCAATTATACGGATATAAATTACAATATTATAGCGATAAGAATTGGTTATTTTTTTATCATTATAAATACTTATTAGCTGGCACTACATACATACATTTTAGAACCTGTCCCTAATGAATTGTTATTATTATTTTTTTTACAATTTGAATAATAATTGTTTAGTTATCTATTGCGATAAGCTTTTTAAATTTTAAACGTTTGACGACAACCGCAAAAAGTGTAAAAACCGGCACCTATATCAATATTTTATTGGAAAATAAATAATGCGCGTGTGTTGTAAAAATGTATGTTTAGGAAGACGCGGAATGTTAACATATTGTCGACACGACTTATTATTGCTGTAATACTTTAACGTGTCGCTATTCATTTTATTCAAATGTAACAAGAAAAAAAGTCTTAAACCGAGATGCACTTTAAGTGTTAAACGTTTTTTTCTTATTTACTAGATCCTATCCAATCCTATATAAAAAAAAAACGATTAGGTATTAAGTGAAAAGCTAGCCCAAGTGGAAGAGAAACAACAAAATGTTTAAAAAAAAAAAAATACTAATGATTTTGTAAGCTAATTTTACACAATGAAATGCTTAGGTATTTATTAATAATTAACTTATATACCTAGGTCTGTTTAATAATAAATAGTTAAATTATAGGTATAGTTACATAATATTAAACATTATATTAATAATAGGTACATATTATATTATGTTTTCGTGTTAAAAGACCCATAATGACAGCAAATAATTCTTTTAACACAAAACATATTGTCTTCGTTTACCGCTGTACATAGCACAATTATTATAATACTATTGGTTTATTAGATTTTTCGGACAAACGTTTTTCTCCAAATAATATTACACATAAGTGGTACCTCTACGTAATATAGTGTTGGAATGTAATATATATTATGCATAAGAGAAAAATTGGCGATCCAGATAGACACACACATTATATTATAATGATTTGATTTGAAAAAAATGTTACTGCATAATAGCAAGTAGGCTAACACATCGCCTAACCTATAATAATATTATGTACGCGTTTAAGTAGTGACGGTGCGGCGAGGCCGAGGCGGAGGACACGGACGTTAAGACAAAGTGACAAAACGCGGAGAAAGAAATAAAAATAACAAAAGCCACATGGCCTCGTCGCCGTCGTCGTGCAGTACTCAGCACTTCAAAGGGTAGTATAATAATATGTGGTACATAAACGTACAATAATACGATCTTGTAATATTATAGAACACGCACCAGGTCTACAACTGTACACGTGTAATAATAATAAAATAGATCGTATCGAAAAACACTGAACACATTGTACTGATAACTGGACCAGTCCAGATACATACGACCTGAACCGCGTTAACGGTATCGGAAATTTTTAATTTTTTTTTTAGGGGGGGGCAATGCGTCATTCACGTTTGGGCGCAATTGTCACAAACTTTTTGAAACTTTTGGGAAACGATTTTGACGTCGCACGAGTTTATCCGACAATCATTAGATATTATTATTCTAAATACGTTCGGCGGGGCACGGACATACTTGAACCACTACGACTGCGATATCTTCCTAGCACCTACCTGCCTACCCAAGACCTATTCAGGTACATTCGTAAAATTAACAGGAATGTTTAATATAATTAATACTAATACTAATAATAATAATATAAAAACGCACAATAATACATACATAAACACTCACCCTGGGTTGAGCCATGTTGCTGCTGCTGCTGCTGTTACTACTGCTGCTGTTGCTGCCGTTATCGATGTAGTTGTTTATCGCCGTTGTGGCTGCTTTCGTTTAAAACGATAGTGTTTTCAAGATTGTGCGCGGTGTATTAATATCACCGCAATCGTATCGATAAGATACACGGGCTACGTGCCTAATGATGACACGCGGGCGGTGGTCGTCGGTATTTTATTAATATATATTTTTCGACAACGCGTGGCGTGATTTCCCGTTATCGCGTTAGGCGAGAAATTTGAAAAAAATTATTCATAAAAATTTTACCGGCGTATAAAATTAATCACCGTATCCAAATATTATTTAGGTAGGTATTAGGTTAAGTGAACAAGAATTTTTTTTTTAATTTTTACGTTAGCGGCAAGTAGGTATATTATAATATCAACAACGCAGGCAGGTAGGTCGTCTATTGCAGCTGTTGTGTAGATTGGATGATGATTTTTCCAAAAGAAAGAACAAAATGTAAATGTATTGTATTTTAATATTTTTAATGAAAATAAAAGATAAAAATAAAAACGTGTACACACGCACACGGTGTGTTTTTAAATATTAAAGAAAAACGACAGTGACTATTTTGTATGTAGAAACAAGAGTCGAGAACGGCCGGCGGCGGCGGTTATTATCTTTCGCTGAGCGGCGAATTAATTAATACGACGGCGGAGGAGGCGTCGGCGACAGCGGTGGCGGCGGTTACGACGGTGACACGCGGACGATAACAGCCTGCACTACTGTCGCTAATGCACACCAGCTGATCGGATCGTCGCATTTCGGCGCGCAAAACCGGGCGGAATCCCCGCGTCGCGGCCGGGACGGTTCGTGGGTACGTTGGCAACTGGAACACACTATTTGCACGCGCACACGCGGTTCTCGGTGAAATTCTCGACGCACTTCGCGGCGACGGCGGCACGCACACGTACGCGGGGGTGGTGTGCTGCACACGTCACGGGCGGAACACGTACGGAACGGAACAGGAATTTTTTTTTTACAAATATACGATAGAGAACACCCCGCGCGCGCGTGGATATCGTCGTGTACCAATCTATGCGTATATATATATACCTATATATACGGAACCGAACACGCACACACGTTTACGTACAAACGCGCGCGCGTTTTTATTATTATTATTATTATTTCTATGAATTATTATTATCTCTCTCTCTCTATATATATGTCTCGGTGCACGAGCGGACCGAAACGGACGAACGCGCGACGAGTCGAATACTAAACTGGACGGCAGGCCGGCTGTGTCGCGCGCGGTAGTGGCGACGTCGGTGGCGGACGTATAGAGTGCGCGCGCGAACGATATGCGTCGGCGGCGGCAGCTACGGCTACGGCGACGTCGTCTCCGGCGGGTCGGGACGGGGCCCCGGCGCACGCATGTGCCGCGGCGGTCCGTTATAAACCGTTGGGCGTCGCCCGCCGCCCGTTAGGGCCGCCCACCGGGCCACGGTCACGTGACAAAAATGGAGCCACACCGCCGCCCGCCATCCCCCGGCCCCGCGACCCGCGCGCGTGTCCGCCGCTCATCTGCCGTTCACACACACACACACACACACGCGCGCGCGCTTGGTTGACGGGGTCCGCCGCAGCTCGCCGTCGACGTACGGTCCGCGGCGCACGCCCCACCCCTTATTCCCTCTTTATTTTTTTTTTTTTTTTTACCCCCATAGCCCCTTCCACGCACTTTACCGCCACATGTACGCGTATAACCGTGTACACGCTGCTACACCGGTGCACGTCGCCCGAGCTTTATCGCGTACGCCGGCCGGGCGGCGGCGGTCCGCGTATAAGCTCGATTTCGGTTGTGCAGCGTGCGCGCTCGAACCGGACCCGTCCCACCGCCGCCAGCACGCGCGCACGGAAATCAACACGAAGCGCTGCTCTTTTCTGTCGATATATACCTACCACCTCCTACCTACCCGTCCATCGTGTATATATATATATATGCCCAGCGCGACGCTCTTTTCCGTTTCGCCGCACGAAACTTTCGTTTACGGATAGTGAAAAAATAAAAAATAAAAATAAAAATAATAATAACACCGCCGCCGCCACACACTTTAATAATATAATCGATCAACCGCGAGCGTATATTATATATACAATTATTATTACTAGGTTACGCACGTGCGTCTTATAGCGTCTAGATCGATATAATATGTAGGTATATACCACCGACGTGAATTTTAGCCCTCTTCCCAAATACATGTGGTATACGCGTGATATATCCCGATAACAATTAATCTAGATAAATATATATGTATATATTATATATTTGCCGTACTCGTTGAAATCGGAAAAATCGGAACACTATACCCGTTGTTATTTAAGCCGAAAAATATCAGGTTTCTTCAAACCATCGTATGCCTATAGCTTCCGTTTGTGTCAAAAATTAAAATTACAAAATACCCGCGGTTTGAGCCAAAAGCAAATATATAACTAATATATTATAATTATGGATCTCTTTTGCAGACCATAGCCGCGCATTATGGGACGTATTTTCAACTTTACACCGTGTACCTACCTACAATATTTTACATCACGGGTATACAAATCGCAAATCGAAAAATATACGAATGAATTCACTCCCCAAAATTGTAAAATACCTAATATTATGTAACGAGATTCGTAAAATACTCTGAAGCCTGCAGATCCGAGTCGTATATATAAGATTCGAAGCTTATATGTACGACTCGTGTATTTATTGAAATATTCAACATTCGTCATACTCGACGAATAATAATTATAAAGTATATCCAAATATGTCATCCTCATAACTCGTACACACGCCGAGAAATTTTTATCGCCAAATTTCTCAAATACGTGCCTACTCTACTTTTACAATTGTTCTGCGGCATTATACATATTCTCAGACATTCACTTCGATTCGTATTGCAGCTTGCAAGTATGACGAATAACGAATATAGTATAATTGGCGCCAACTGACCTACAGGAAATTATGCGGCAATAAAGTATTTTTCGGAATTTTAAATCGGCAAACTATGAATTATTAGGAATTTAGTCGGCAAAACAATTTTGAAAAAATGAGAAAAAAGTTAAGGACACTTTTTTTTGGCTTATTTTAATTTTTGATTAAGTATTTATTATATATTTTTTTTTTCGTTACATTTACACCTCCCCCACCCATAAATATTTCTTCGGAGCGGTCCATGCGCTCCTCTATTGACCGAATTTTTTTTAGTATTTGAAATTTAAAAAATTTACCAACCAACAATTATGTATCTTTGGTAATTATAGAAAATCGATAAAAATAAAATCGTATGTGCATCATTGTATTTCGAAGTATTGTGTGGCTTCGGAAAATTAAAACAATTTCTAATTTTAGTCCAAATGTGAATTTTAACATCATAAAATTTAATCGATACTAAACTTTCTTATATTATTACTATAATATATATATATTATATACGTTTATAATCTATAATTATTAATATCAACAAGTTTATTTTACATTTTATATAATATAATATTACTTATATTATAATGTATATTCGGTTGCCGAGAGACAGTGTGGAGTTATTTTTGTTGTTATTTTTCTCACCGATATAAAAAAACATTCCGGCTAGTTACGCGAAAAGACTACTGCTTGTACACGTTTTCTGTTGTCCATGGTACGTCATATTATACGTAAAACTATCCAGTGGCTAACGAGATCTCCGCTTTTTCTTGTGCATCCAAAACTCGACCAGAAAAATGACCGACAAACAAATATTCATACCCACTGTTATTTGGGCACAACGTTGCACTGTCGTATATGTAACTATTTGTGTAGAATATAGACATGGCGAAAGGACAAAAATTGATATACAACCAGAACAAATAGTTTTTCATTGTTTCGCTGGTTTGAAGCAAGAGAAAGAATATGCAATTACCATACCATTGTTTGGAACAATCGTACCTGAAGTATGTGAAATAAAAGTGGGTAGATATATCGAACTTACTTTGATAAAACCACCTAATGACACCAATTATTGGCCACGTTTGACTAAAGAAAAACAAAAATACCATTGGCTAAAGGTTAACTTCGAAAAATGGGAGGATGAAAACAATTCAGATGATGAAGGCAATTCAGATTATGAAGATAATTCAGATGGTGAAGACAATTCAGATGGTGAAGACATTTCAGATTATGAAGCAGTAAATGAGGATTCAATCAGTATGATAGGAGATACACATATGAACGATGCTCTCTGCAGTGAGATTAAAGGAGAACCAAACATTAATGATATGGTCAGTAAGATAGAAGGAGATACAAAAAATGAAAATATTGTTGATATGCTACAAAATAAGATACATGGAGCTGGAGAACCCAGTGGCTCTATATGTGATGATTTAATTGGAGATTTAAACGAGCCTTTAGATCAATTAGTCGTTAATGAAAATGAAACTACGGATAAAAAAGATCTACCTATTTTAGACGAAGTAAAATCAGCAACAATAGCATAACTCTTACTCCTGTCATTATCTCATACTTCGAAATTTTTGTTCATACATAAATACAGTTTAATAAAGTTAAATCATTTTGTACCTGTCATTTTAATAATTCGTAGGTACTCTATATAGGTAGAATGCTTGCATTTTTGATATATTGCAAATACGTATTATTTGTCGTCTTTACTTTTTATATCTGTGAAAAAAATTTTGAAACTTACATTTATTTTTCTCATTCCTAATCACATTTCGACAATTATTATAAAACTATTCCTGCATTTTTATTTGTATTTTATTATTTCATTAACTGAACTACAGTAAAACTGATAATGAAAATAAAATAATAATGCGTTCCTTAAGAGTGTGACGATTTTTATGCAAATTATAAATTATATTATAGGTAGGTAATCGTATTCAACTGAAGTTAGATAAGGTCAGGCAGGGTAGATAAATTTGACGTTAAAATGCAAAGTTTATATACAAAATGCATGTTGCAAGTTTATATAGTTTTATTGAATGTAACGAATTATAAAGTACCTATTGTTATAGACATTTAATTTTATCATCTCAGGGTTTTCGAAAACTTTTTTAAACGTTGCAATTCCTAGGGCAAGTGTAAAATTGAATCATTTTTTCTATACGTTAACACATAATAGATATGGAGTAAGAAAATAAAAAATATATAATAAAAATGTCTTAATTTGGTTTTTATTTAATTGAAGTAGTTTTAAATTGACCAAATATTTTTAAAATAAAATTATCAAACATTATACTATATTTTTATTATTATAATATTATATTGTATTGTATTACAATGAGGCAAGTGTGAAATTACTGATGCACCTCCTTTTTGTAGTGATTACATTTTTTTTCCAATTTAAATTTCTATACTGGGGTAAGTATAAAATTTAAAAAAAATTATAATACATTAAAATAAAATTGAAATTCTTAAAATACTCTTAAATTTAAAGGAATCTGACCTAATCTTGAACACATTTTTTATTTATTTTATTTTTATTAAAAAAAATTGATTTTTTTAATAAAAATACGAGCCCAGAAAACAAATAAAAATAGTACATGGTAGATGCATATATTAATTATTTACACTATAGAGAAATAAATATTACTCAATTGAAACTTGGCTATTGACAACATAGAAGAAGGGTCCCTGTTAACGAACCACATTAGACAAGACAAGATAAATAGATAATGATAAAGATATATAGAGACAATAAATGTAATTAATATTTTAAATACCAATACAAATACCATAGTGCATATAGTTATTGGGTACATTCATTTTGGTCAAAACTATGAAGAACAGTTATATTATGATGCTATGCTATCTTTAAAAACTTGAAAGATGAAGACCATTTTCAAGATTGAATATGTTCTATTGTTTGACATTACTAATTAAGTACCTATATAAAACATAATATATTAATTTTTCCAAAACATATTGTGTCCTATAAATGCTACAATACCATATTACTGTGATAATTTTAAAATGGTCAAAATACGATATAGGTAGATAATAACGCAATTATAGGTCAAAATACACGATGTATTCTGAACATATTTTTTTGATCATAAAGCCAATTCGGTCTATGCATGAGTGTACACTGTACATTTATAATATAATACATTATTGTACGAGTATAATGTTTTAAAATTTATTATTAAATTGGTCACTTAATTACTTTAATCAAAAAAATGATACTTTATTAGTTTATATGATAATAATCAATAACTAAAAAAATTAACTGTAGTCTGACACTGACGAAGATCTGAGCACATCTTGCCACCAGATTGTAGTTTGTTTACGTAGGTTTTCCATGTACCTGAAGTTGGCCTCCCGACTTTGTCCAATCGACTCCGGACTAGCGTCAATATTTTGCAATTTATTTCAATCCAGTTGAATAAAGACTTTGTGCGTTACACAGGTTTTAAACCCGGGTTCAAACTCGTTTTGACTCCCTGTTTTTCAACACGGATGTTAAAACACTTGTAATAATTTGCAAAAAAGTTGCAAAATATTGACACTAGACCTGAATCGATTGGACAAAGTTAGGAGGCCAGCCAACTTCACGTGCATGGGTTTTCCTATGTTACCACTTGCACACTAAAAATATATTAAACACATTAAACCCATTCGTTTATCGGCTAAAGCTGATTTTTTTTTTAATATTTATCAAATATTAAAATATGGATATCATTACCGATTTTAAAAATCGATAGCTGAATAAAATATAAATTTTATTTATTGAATATGATAACTGATAAAACTTGTATATTATTACTTATTGCCTATAGTGACGAATTTGTTTATAAACAAAATAACCAAGTACGTATTATTCGTTGAATTCATGGTAACAAGTAAATGTCACGTTTCAGAAATGACACAAAAGTGATACGTGATCTGACATGTGAGTTCGGTAGACGGACCTGCGTGATTTTCTGTACCTATCTATAAATGAATAGTTACCCGTATTTTGTTAATCGCAAATCACTTGTCATATCACATATAATGTTACTTTGGTGGACAAGAGGACTTGAAAAAATTACAATCAGTATAATAATAATATATATTATATACCTAGGTATACCAAGAATGAAAATTAAACCATAATCAGAATTTTTTTTAAATATGGGTAAAATTTATATAAATTAGGTAGTTACCTACTTAAATTTATGAAAAATGTCCTAAAAGTTATAAATAATGTAAAATAAAAATCATTAATGAGACGTAGTTCCTGACTCTGTTGTCTTTGCCTGACACACTCATGGCATAGTAAAATCGGGTTTTGTATTTCCAATTTCGTAAACAATTAGTTAATTTTATGATATGATGACCTATTATCATAATTAATAAAAATAACATAATCTATGACACGTAGGAATTACATTTTCAATAAATTACATTTTAAGCAAAATAATCAATAATTTAACTATCGCGTTCTTCATACAATTGTAAAAAACTTAAAATTAAATGTATCAAAAAAATAATTCCTACATGTTATAGATTATGTTCTCTTTATTAATTATGATAATAGGTCATCATATCCTAAAATCAACTTGCAATTTGATCACGAAAAACTCGATTTTACTATGTTGCGCGTGTGTCAGACAAAGACATCGAAGTTAAGTACTACATCCCATTAATGATTTTTATTTTACATATAGTAGGTAACAACTTCTGAGACCTAGTTCTGACCAGTAATGTTTTATTTCATCTAAATTGTCGAGAATTTTATCCCCTCTTCTATCACTGAGAATTATAAGTACCATGTATTTTCATAGAACAATCATTATTATGCAGAGGAAGAAGATAAGAATTAAAAATTTAAACCACATGATTTACCTCTTGAGAACGCCTTTACTATATTATTTGATTATATGTAGTGTTAAAGCAGAGCAGATTACTTATAAGTTTTAGAGGGTATTTATGCTTTTTTAGATTCTGAGCGGAACCAGAGAGCTATAGTGGTTACTGATTTTACAATGATTCCACGATTTATCCAACAATTAGTGATTTTAACAATTGATCCAATCGATACATGTTTTCACCAATGTAATGCCTAGGGACAATTCCAAATGAGGAGTATAACCGATAAAAGAAAATCGTTACACGTATGCTCATTTTCCGGTAGCAAATTTGATCAGTGGTACTTTTAGGAAAGTTATCATTTCTAATTAAAAAAAAATCGGTACTTAGTCACAATTTTTTTTCTTATTGCAATTTAAATTTTTTCGACAAATATAATCATTATTTTGATTATGTTTATTTCTTCGTAATTCCGAAAATCATGGATCTAAAATCTTGACATTTTCACAAAGTATGTATTTTACTACCTATTAAATGCAGGGAATTAAAGCCGGTTGAAAACCGGTTTTGAAAACCTGGTAACTCGGAAAACTTGAAAAACAGTTTGCAACCCGTTACCCGAAATCCGAAAAATGCCGAAACCGCTTTCGAACCCATTACATAGAACCCATAAAAACTCGAAACCGGGTTTAAACCCTGCAGTATCCAAAACCCGGAACATCTCGAAACCGTTTTCTGACATGAGACCGAAACCCGAAAAAACTCGAAATCGAGTTTGAACTCGATACACGAAACCCAGAAAAATTCGTTACCGGGTTTGAACCTGAATCCAAAACTCCGAAAAATAACAAAAACGGTTTTGGACCCGAAATCCAAACCGCGAACGGGCTTAATCCGAATAATATTTGACTGATTTTAAACTCGAATTGTAAAGCTTACGGTTATTATGATATATAAAATTTGACTTTTAAATATGACATCGACTTAAATAAAAAAATTTAAAACATCAATAATGTTTACAACTCTAATATTTAAAAAACTCAATAGGAAGTATACTGATGATGGATATCTTTAAAGCAATGATAAATCATTTCTTTCGATAAAACGATTCTGAGCAAGGGTTTTGTGTATATAACATGAGTATTTACTTCGAGCATTAATATGGCTAATACAAAATACGACTACAACGTATAAAATGCAAAATTTTTTTTACAAATTTTTTTTTCTTTTAAATTGCCACATTTTCTATTATACTATGGAGGGACTTGTGGGGGATACACCTTTGGTATGTAAGAGATGAAGAAATCACGTTCGTATAGCTATAACGAGCTATAAAGGTTAAAGAGTTATAGATAAAACAATAGTGGTGGGATGCTGAAATTTTGGTATGGAACCGTGAATTTCCGGTTTAGTATATGCGTATTGCGTACTTTTGTGTACACATATGTAATTGGAGTAATCAGACTTTTGAATATTTCGACCTGATGACAATGGTTATATAAAAATATTAAAAACTCGAGAATGAAAATCCGACCGACTTCAGATGTGCAAAGTAGGTATCTACTATATATACCGAGTTTATTTTGGTAACGTATACCCATAAATTCACAGTACTTGAATGTATTATCGGACTTTTGTGGTATTTTTCACAATTTGAATTGAATTAATTATGTAATTGTGACATGTGAAACCCGTTACAGTCTTATAAAATTAAAAATCCTAGAATAGTATATATTCATTATCTACTTTTTTTTTACTTCACACTTCATTTTTTGAAAAAAGAAGTTAAATCATGAATCAGAAACTCAAAACTATTTTCAGACACAAAACTCAAACCTGGAAAAACTCGATTTTTTTTTCGGACCCGGTACCCGAAACTCGGAAAATCTCGAAACCGTTTTCGGACCCGGTACCTGGTACCCAAAAAAAATGAACCCGTTTTTACTCCCTGATTAAATGTATACGTTATTATTTATATATTTTGAAAAAAAATTTCAATAATTTCGTATTTAATATATCCACCACCACTCACCAGTCATCAGTATCCTTACCTACTTGTCAAGTGAAGTACTTTCATTTCCTATACTTATTACTTTTTTCTTGTACTTTTTTAATTTTTACGCATATAATACACTATTATATATATAACTATATAAGCAAACGACGTAGACTCATGTAATGTATCATATAAAGGCTTTAAAGGCATATTATGGATCGTGTTCTTATTTAAAACAATTTAAAATTTTTATTTACGTCTTTTAAGATGTTCCGGGGGAGGGGTGGATTCATAATCTGAACACCTCTCCCTCGGCAAGCCTCTAATAATTCTTAAGTTTAGATATGTATACCACAGGTGTTTACTCGCAACAAAACCATTGGAAAACCGCATTTTATGTGTGTATATAATATAATATTATATGATAAACTGCAGCCATACATAGACCATACTTACAGAAAAACCTCGTAACTAGGTAAATATATTTGTGTATAAATAATAAATGCAGATTTCGATATATGTATAATGTATATACAAGTATTACATAACCATAGTGTGCCAGTCATATATCGGCAAAACGCTGTTGGCGTTTATCTACAAAAGCACAACGGTAAAAATATCTGTCCATCACATATTCATCGTACAGTGCATTGTATTTTTTAATCGCGTTGTCACATTCCGGGTTCGAAGGTTCCACGTATAATTTGATTCGGCATAAAACCCGCAGAGATTTATATTTTCGTTCGATGATTCTTACAAAAACTTATATTCCCCATTGACAGTATAACTGAAACGGTAGACAATTTACTTTTTACTAGTAAGTAGTAGATTTACTAGTAGGCCCGGTTTTTCAATCTAATTTATTCACCGAATAACATCAGTTATTTGAAAGTAAAAGAAAAATTAACAATTATTTATTTTTCAATGTCGAGATAATGATTATTCGTCGAATAATATTATTGGGTTCTATTCGTTTTAAATACAATTTGTTCAACAAATAACTGCTGATAATACAGACTGGTTCCTCATCAATATTGTAACTGAAAGCTAAAAAATAAATAACATCGAACAATGATGATCAAGTAAATCTATATAACTTGTTCCATTAGTTTACTATTACTACAATCTATAGTTAAGTATCGCTATTTAACGAATAACTTTTGCGTTGAAAAACACATCACTTTTTCGGAAGTTTATTTCCCGAATAAATATATTCGACGAATAGTATGGTGAATAGGTAGACCATTAAAACACAGGTTCTAAGTAAAGTTAATTAAAAATAAATAATAAGTAAGTTAATTTTTAATTAAAAAAAAAAAGTGGCCAAATTAAGTTTTCAGTTCACAGTTATATAGGTAATATTGTTATTTCGCTATAATTATAGCCAATACTTATTATAAGTATATATTTTATTGTAGTTTTCTTTCTTAGGTTTCTTGTTTGGATTATGCTATCCAGGATGCTAACAAGTTGAAGGATAGTAGAGTGTCTGAATCCGAATTGTTCGTGACCTTGTGAGCAGCAGGCGTTCAAATAGTTTGCTCAGCGTGTTCAAAAGAAAGATGTGGCAATGATTAATTGGGGATAGAGGGCTTTTTCCTGGTTGTGGGATCATGACAATAGTCGCATTTTTCTAGCAGTTGGGGAAGTACTCCAAACTAGCGTAACCATTGAGGATGTGGAGAATGGCAAATTTGCTGCAGTGTTTGAGGGTCAGGTTGGAAATATTGTCAGGATAGAGAGTGAGAATAATTGGGAAATGATCTGATGAGATAGATAACGGAAAATTCTCAATTTGAAAATTTAAAGGACCGGTTTTGAGTAAAACAATGTCTAAGACGTCTGGGCGATGATTCAGGTTATCTGGAAAACTGAAGGCGAGGGGGCTGTGATGGTAGTGTCGAGCCTTTGGAGTACGTAGTCCAAGAGGATGAGACCGGAAGTGTTGATGGTATAGCTGTTCCATATTGGATTTTTAGAATTAAGGTCTCAAGCAATGATAGTATCGATGTCTGAATTTAGTAAGGCGTCAAGATCAGCCGTGTCAATGGGGTTATTTGGGTTTTTGTAAGCCACGACCAATTTTGGTTCTTTATTCCCGAGTTTATGTAAATTGAGGTATTTGATGAAGTGGTGAATAATTTCCTATTGATCGTGCCTATTGATGAGCACGGCCGTTCTGACAGAGGGCCACTGACTGTTGATTCGGGGAGAATAGGTAAGAGATGAACTTTGGTAGTTTAAAGGACATGTGATTAGAGAAATGGGTCTCGTTTAGAAGAAAGACAACTATGTTATTTTCATGGATAAAGTTAAAAAGTTCAGGGCATCTCCGAATCATACCCTGACAGTTCCAGAATAGAATCCTAGTGATAGAAATTTTAAGAGAGTAAAAGGGGGAGAATTGACATTTTAACGTCTGTTTGACATTTCCCCCACTTTTTGTGAGGTTTGATGTAAGCTCATTGAGGCGATGAATAATTAGCTCTATATCAAAATGTGGTTTGATGTTCTTACCCACTGTAACTGTTGCGAAGGAAGGTATAGAAGGGTCAAGATGAAGATTGATGTATAGCTGTGTTAGAGGTTGGCTGTGTGGAAGATTGAGCTGGAAAGTTTTCGGTGTTAGGACGAATAGGTTTTCGAGCTTGTTTCTCGGCTATAAGAGCAGAATATTTTATGTAATTTGCGGTATGAATACCATCGCAATTAGTGCATTTTTGGTCAGCATCACGGGGTTTTATGCAGTCCTTTGCCAAGTGAGTACTAGCACATTTGACGCAATGTGGTATGAATCCACAGTATAAACTTAAATACCCAAATCTCTGGCAAGAGAAACATTGGGCCGATTTGTTTGATCTATAGGATTCAATCATGATCTCGATGTAGAATAGAGATAGTTCGTTGAAAATAAGTTTACTAGATGGAGTTGATGGGAACGTGGCAAGGAGGATAGGGAATTTTTCAATGGCGTTTTAGAATTGAAGAACAGATTTTATTTCGTATCCGAGTGAGATATTTTAACGAGAGAAATTTCTTCATCAGTTATGTCAACTGGGAGGCCCTTTATTATTACTTTGAGCAGTCTTACCTCTGGGAGTGGGAAGGTGTGATAATCAACATCCTGTTGGGTAAGGTATCATTGGACGATGCGGAAAACTGTAACGTCGACACATTGGAGTTTAAGGCTGGAGTCAGTGTGGGCTTTGGCAGTAATGGTAGCTTCCGGAAATGCAGTCATAAGTTTTTTAGCTACCTTTCTCCAGTCAGAACTCTAAAGAAAGATAAATTAAATTTTCAGGGGTACTTCAGAGACAAAGGAAAGAACTTCTAAGGCTTCGTTGTCAGAGGGATTTTCTGAATCGGAGTTTCAATTTCCATATATGACAGTAGGAGTGAAGAAGATGAAGAAGAGCTTGATCTGGAGGATTTATTTTTGATCGATTTTTTGGATTTTTGAGAGACAATTAATGGAGAGGGTGGAGGCATCTTTCGCTTAGAAGCGGAATTTGAGATTTCTTTGCCAGGCGGGGAGCCTTTATGCATTCTGGATGAAGTAAGAAAACGGTCTAAAAGGAAGGTTTTTGAATGCGTAATTTTACATTTTTAGATAACTACGAGTCTCATTTCTGAGTTTCCCAGCTGAATGTGAATGGGAGTATTGGTAAAAGATGTTGTAGGAATTTAGACTTGATAGTGGATAAGACGTATATTGACGAGAATAACTGTACCAGCTAAGGGAGACTAATCAACAATACGTGAAGTTTCAGGTTTCAGGAGGTCAGCCATGGTGATTGAGTTTGTGGTGTCACGGTACGGGGTTGTGGGTGTCTTACGCGGTCTCGTTGGGAGCCCTGTGCTATGCACTGCGGCCACGCGCGATACGTTACTTAGAAGCTAGGGTCCTTGCAGGTGAGAGCTGGTCTTAAATGAAGACCGGCGTCACACCTATAATGAACTTGATAAATCAACGTGCGCCTTATCTGGATGAGCTGGACGGAAGAATCGTCTGTCGATGTTGTCCGTATTTATGTTCATATGGTCCGGTCTCCTGACTGTTGATTAGTCGTGGTTTTCAAACTAGTAGTCCCGAAAAACCGCATATTATTGCCAAATTGACCTAATTGGCTGTTTTTCATTTATATTGTTCTTTTAAGTATCGCACATTCTCCGTCGCATCTGCATCGGGAATGTGTTATTCTTATTCATCCAATTTTTGGCCTCTACTATAGTTGTCTACTTGCTTTTCTTGTTCCGGAGGTATCACTACCTCTGGCTCATGGCTGTTGTCATTATTGACCCGGCACCAACTAGTGCCAAGCCAATCCTAGTATGAAGCTGTTTGCCTACAGGCAAACTGCCCCGTTACAATTTATATTACATTATCGTCATTCGTCATCAAACACACTAAAAACATGAAACGACTAAACAGCAGTTTAGTTAAGGGGGTTCGAGTCGATCATTTTCTAAGGAGTATTATATAGGCAATTTATCGTACATGATAAAATTTTAAATTCAGAATTTAATGAAGTTAGAGAGGTCATTGAAGTTAATAAAACTAATAATAAATTAATAAATACACTCTTTGGCTTGTATCTATATCCGTCTAGGTTAAATATGAATTGCAAGTGTGAAAATAATTAAAATAAGATCATATACTAAATCACATTTTGAATAGAAAGTTGCTTTCGCTGTGACAAAATTGTGAGACTTTGACTCGTCCAATTTTAATTCTGAAAAAAACATAAGATTCTTTGACATATTTTCTAGGTTTTAATCGAGGCGTTTTTCGAAATATGAATTTCCGCTTTAGATATACTATATACACAAGTGAGCAATTTTTAAAATATTGAAATTTTGTTTAAGGCGGCTCTCTGCGGGCGTGTTTTAAGGGGTTATTGTATAGGCAATTTTTGAACAATGTGAAAATGCCGTGTACGTGTGTGCGTGTGTAAATTAATATAAGTGTGTGTAAGCCCCGCATAAATAGTGATAACAAAAATAATTACCGTGGTCGACGGTGACGGGCCGGCTAAACATAATATTACGCACGCGCATGCACAAGTCATTTATTCATTAGATCAAAATATTCAATACGAATTTATGACTGAGAAATAGCTATACGCCTGACAAAAATTTAAGTACTTCCAGTGGTTCGATTTTAAAAATGTAAAGACCATTGAACGTAGAAACAAGTTTACTATATTGCATCGGTCGGAGCACTTTTTCAATTTTATCCGAATTCTTGATGAGAATAAATATTTAAGATTTTATAAATTTGTAAATTTTGAATGTTAAATATATTTAAAAATATTGAAAATATATTAAAAATATGCTCCGACCGATGCAAAGTAAACTTGTTCACCAATTCAAACATCTTTACATTTTTTAAATCGAACGAATACGAGTACCTTAAAATTTGTCAGTGGCTTAGGTCGTTTTGATGAAAAATTGATGAAGCAGAGAGCCGCCTTAATTAATTGCAATCGTTTTCTACGTTTTTTAAACATCGGCGATGCGTGGTGAATGGAGCGGAAGCGCGGAAAGAGAACAATGCGTCTATATCGCGGCGACATGCCGATTCCGTGTTCGTCCAACGGCGACCGGCCGTCTACGCGGTGTGTCGCGCGGGAGGCAGTGCGGCGTTTGTAATACACACGGGCAGCTTTGCCATTACGTGCGACCGACACCTGCGCAGCGTGTGCACTGCGCTATGGTGCATCACTGCAGCTGCTCTACCGTGTTTATCGTTTTACCGTCATCGATAATATGTACGCTCGAAAATCGAAAGTAAAATAATTATTTTGTACGCGCCGTTTCGCCACACTTTCGTCGTCGGTTCATACAGGTATGCGCGGAAATTCGCGAAAATCAGCTATATAGTATAGACGACAGAAAAAAAAAAAATGCGTTTAGCGATTATTATTATTCGTCTGACTTTTATCGCGAGTTCCGCGACGAAACCGACGCTCCGCGACGAAAGCCCCGTGATCGGAATACTCGCGCAAGAAACATATTGGTCGAGTTTCCGGAATGTCGTACCGCTAAATTATTCGTACATAGCCGCGTCGTACGTCAAAGCGGTCGAAGCTTCGGGAGGACGAGTCATACCGGTTTTCACCAACAGGACCACGACGTATTACGAGTGGGTAAAGGAGCGAGCACGCCGGGTCCGTTCGGTTCAGTTCATTCTCGTTCAGTCAGTTGAGTATATGGACTATACTTGACTTGCTTTGTGGGGGGGGGGTACTCTGTCTCAAGCCTGAGCTTGTTCCAGAGGGTCGGATGTTTTAGGGAGTTGAGACGTGATGAGGGGGCGAATTTGTGATGTTTGAAGTTTTAGAATTTAAGAGGACGGTTTCTTTTGCGGCCGTTGAGTAGGCCGGGGCGGGTCGAGA